>JBAJNP010004792.1:0-31794 GCA_036877545.1 Yasuhikotakia modesta | reverse complement strand
GTGTGTTTCTGGTGTGTGTGTTATCTGTGTATGTCTGTTGTTAAGTGTGTTTCTGGTGTGTGTGTGTTATCTGTGTATGTCTGTTGTTATGTGTGTTTCTGGTAAGCATGCATTAGTTTTGTATCTCATTTAATTGTCTTGTAAGTGCTGTCCAGTTTGTCTGTTTCCTGTTGGTTCTGTCCACTGATACTGTGTTTGTCTGCATTAGTTAAGTTCTGTTGTTTATTAGTTTCGTCTCAGCTCCTGTAGGCCGTGGGTCTGTGGGATTTCTACACCAGTGCTATATAAACTGCCTGCTGCTTCTGCCTCTGGCTATGTCTGGAGGGACTCTTTGTTTCAGAGCTGGAGGTTTCTTCACCAGTGATTTTGGTGACCCCTCATGGACCACAGTGTCAGGTTGTTCATGGCTCATGCCCAGACTAGTAACTACAACAAGCTGCTCCAGGCGCTGGTTTGGCCAGAGGGTTGCATGCAGGTTAGCAGATGATCATCCCGAGACCCGGCATTTAGTTCCATGTGTGAGCACCCCACTACTACAACACAACAGACCATTCACAAGCTACAGTGTAGAGAATGAATAACTCAAATAAATACTGCAAATAAATGTTAGCTGTTACGTAAACATGGACAATAATAGCTCAAACTGAGAATACAGGGTGTGTGTTATTCCACATAATCCTGTGAGCCTTCATCATCATCATCATCACTTGCTGCTAATGAATACAACAGAATTATGAGCAGTAAATTAAGAAAAAGCTCCCAAGTCTTTGATTTTGCCAAGTCGTTAAAACCTTATTATCTTAATATAATGACTTTAAATTGTAATCTAATAAATCTGTAAATCTGTAATCTTTCCACTCCTGATCCAGCAATGCACAGCAATGCATGTCTTCAGCAGGCACAGCAATGCCCATACAGTCAGTGTGAGTGTGTAGTTTAAACCTCACAAAACAGTCTGTAAATAACACTAAACTCACACAGGAAAATGGGTGTTATTAAGACAGAACGGGACGCACACATCGCACCAGTTTTAATATGTCTAATGATGACATTTGGAAGCGATGCTCCTCACACACAGCTAAAGAGATGCAGAGCAGGAATCACATGCTGCTGTCCAACACAACCTGAAACTTAAACTAGCAATCACAACATATCAAGACCATTAAAATGTTAATAACAAAATAATATAATACCAAGAATAAACAAATAGTCTTGGAAGTATTACAAAAGTATACACTAATGAAGGGTGTGAAACAACACTACAAGAACCGAACCACACACACAATCTTTCCTCTCAGCTTCCCTCAACCATGATGTTTTGTCTGTCTCTGGCTTTGTTTCCATGGCAGCCATTTAAATGATCATGTCTTGATCTAGTGGTGGGAGTAAGGGTGTGTGTGTGTGCGGGGGTGGTCTCTCTCTGAGGGATGCGTCAATGCACTATTATGTAGTCTCCCTGTCACCATGGTAACAGGAGTGATGAAGAAATGGCACATATACACCCACACAGAGTCACGCTCAAACAGATGATGAGACACTGTAAACACCATACACACCTCCAGAGCGCTGAGTGCGACATTCACAACATTTCACACCATGCAAACGTAATGCACTCATAATCAACACACTTACTGCCTCAGTCACTCTATGTGATGACCAATGAAAGAAAAACAAGAGTCAAATCTCTCTTAGCTACACATGCAAAACCAATACTGCACTTCTACATTTTAAATCACTGTAATATTAAAGCTAAATTGTGAACTTACCCAATCCGTGTCTCAGTGGTTCTGCCTTCTCCTGTGAACACACAGCGAGCAGCTAGTATGTCTCCATCTTTAACATCAATGCTATTGCTCACTGGATAAAAAGCCTGAAACAAGCAAAGTAAATATTACTTACATTCTGTTTAAACACACACAATGGTTTGCCTGCAGCAGTCTGCATCATTCATGCATGACAAGCTTTAACACTTTAGAGACCCTGAGAGATTTCAAAATGATGCCCTCTTCCCTTAAACACACCTAAAACACACACATACAGAGCTTAACACCAACCTACTACCTCACTGAAACACACACACAGAGCTCAACACCATCCTACTACCTCACTGAAACACACACACAGTTCAACACCAACCTACTACCTCAATGAAACACACACACAGAGCTCAACACCAACCTACTACCTCACTGAAACACACACACACAGAGCTCAACACCAACCTACTACCTCACTGAAACACACACACAGAGCTCAACACCAACCTACTACCTCAATGAAACACACACACAGAGCTCAACACCATCCTACTACCTCACTGAAACACACACACAGAGCTCAACACCAACCTACTACCTCACTGAAACACACACACAGAGCTCAACACCATCCTACTACCTCACTGAAACACACACACAGAGCTCAACACCAACCTACTACCTCACTGAAACACACATCAAGCAGAACACCAACCTACTACCTCACTGAAAAAGTCTATATAGATGTCTACATACACACTGAATTAGTCAAAGCTTTGCCTCTAGCGCTGATAATCTAATGAAGTCTGTGTTGTATCCTTAGAGGGACTGTACTGCAAAACTATACATCAGATGCAATACAGAGCAGCAGGAAACAACATTGTGCTGTTCATTACTACTGAACTACTGAGTTCAGTGCTGCAAAATGGCGGCTGGCCTTCTATAATCGTGGAATAACTAGTACTTGTAAAACTGCCCTAGTCTTTTTTGTTTATGTCATAACTGTTCGATGACCCACAGCAGAGAGAAACATCTACATGCAGAACTACCCACAGAGTCTTTCACTGCTTCAGTAAGCTAAACATTTAGTAGATAAACGATATAGATTGTGTGCTATTGGGGGTTTTGCTCTTCATCAGTGGGCTGGTAATGTGCCTAGCCCCTGCCAACAGAAGCCTAATCTGATAGCACTAAATGGTGGCAAGAAATCCACCCTCAACTTCTTGTAACTTCTTCACCGTCAACCAGTCAATACACACCCGCTAGGTAAAACCAGCACAGTGTACTTCATCTGTAGAGTACGGTAACCAGCTATAACCATAATACAAGAATGTTGTACAAGTGTATCCCAAAATACACTGCAGTAACTTTCATGCTAACAATAATTATCTTACAGACACCATCAGAAAATGAGGATTGCACTAATAGACGCACCTGCGGCAGCTGTGGAGACTGCCGTCCAATCTGTGTCCACTGTCCGTTTCGAACCCTGTAGCCACTAACAACCTTACCTGAAGCACAAAACAGACAATGTGACCAAGAGAAAGTGCTAAAACTAGTCTTGCCATGGCTCTCTTGCACTCTTGTCCATACAATTGCAGTGAATGGAACTCATCTCTGCTCCCTGCCACTGTACAGACAGGAGTGAATGATTTCTTACACACTGTAATAAATACATGCAGTTACTCACCAAGAGTGTGTGTGTGTGTCCTGAAGGCAAACGGGTACATCAGGAATGATGAGTAAGTGCAAGCAATGTCTGCATTAGTCACTGCAAACACACCAACAACACACACACTTCATACTGGACAAATATCAACACAAGAACCTAAACATTCTTTGTTAATAACTGTAACAATGAGTGAGATTTTGTAAAAACAATCTATGAACCATCCTACAACCTGTGAACATTTTTTGTTAATCTTTGAAAACAATTATTATGGCTAGTTTTGTTTCTACAGAACTGCAAGTGAAATCATTCCTACATTAAACAAATGAAAAAATAGGAACATAACAGTAAAAAAATCAGAATGAAAGATGATGATTTTGAGACAGGTGAGGTCTAACAGAGAGGGGTGAGGTCTAACAGAGAGGGGTGAGGTCTAACAGAGAGGGGTGAGGTCTAAAAGAGACGGGTGAGGTCTAACAGAGAGGGGTGAGGTCTAACAGAGACAGAGCATGAGTCTGATGCTAACAGTCTGGTTGAATCTGTAGGATGTTGTCTGATGTACCTTTTTTTCCTGGAGGAATGACGGTGTCCAGAGACATCATCAGATATATGCCAGCAATGAAGGGCTGCCTGCAGCACAAACACAACATTTACAACCATTTCAATTAATATCACCCCGTGCTTTACATCACTTCCTTTACATAGAATGTGGTATATATACTTTGACTTAAGCAATTAAATATCACAGGCTGTGCTGTTCTATATTATGAATAATGTCACGATTAAAAGACAATGATCGTGAAATGATCATGATACCTAACAGAGGGACTATATTGATAATCCAGCATGTTTCAGTGCATATGCAGCAGTCTGAGGGTCACATATCTATGATTTATGACTCTACATATCTATCTATATATCTAACAATATCTGTGATATTGTGTGGTTGTGTCTGAATGTTTCAGCAAATTAATGATCACATTAAGATACACTACAGTGCAGCTGTCCATCAGCAGCACATGATTAATGCTGTTCACCGTGTGAAGAGTTTGTCAGATCTGTTGGGAGTAACTCACGGTTTGGAAGTCATTCTTAAAGTAAGTCCTGAGCAGTCTTTATGATGATCTACAAGAATAACACAGCAAACACATCCGTCAGCACATCAAATCACTCTTACAACTCTGCATGCTGATCTTCTGTTGAGCTGCCGCATGCGTCTGCGCCACAACACTACTTACCCCTAAAATGACTGACATCACCATAGTGAATTTGCAGCACAAAGTAGGTAATTCTGCTATTTACACCAACTTTAAATCCAACATCTGAAGAGAGAGAGAAGAACAATGTGTCAGAACGGACGAGCAACACTCATTATAACAGCACAGACTGAACAATATGATACCACCACTTTATAACTGACAGACCACATGTGAAGATTAGATCTTACTGAGGTCATATAAAGACAGACAGAGGTGAGGAGGAGGAAGCACCTTTGGGTAGTTTGGTTGGAGGGGCGTTTCTGGCCCAGGCATACATGATCTTGGCCTGATCCCGGCAAGTGCCCAACTGCTTCCCACAGTCCCTGAGTGATGCAACACACACGTCACCATACACTGCCACTTTCTTCTCATGTGACATCACTCATTACAAACTCAATGCTTATATTCATGCTACAGAACAGTGATATTGATGATTTCAAAAATGGTAGTTCATGAATGTGATGATTTCAAAGACGGTAGTTCATGAATTACCCCTCTAATTACCCCTCCGCTCTCAGACCCTCAGCTGACCTCTACAAAGGTGAGAAGACTTGACACGAGAAGGAGGCATGAAAGGATCTTTTCCACCCATCTTATGATCATTCTAAACAATCTCACTGTTCATTCTTCTGCTCAGATTCTACCGTCCACAGACACATGGCTGATTTACAGCATTTCATTGGATTTACTGAGCTTTGGCTGATCGCTGGAGAGACGGATGACACGTTTTTCATATTTTTCACACGACTGATGCTGAAATTTAAAAGGCAGTGAAGCAACATGGAGCACACTGCTGCAGTATTTTCGTCTCTCATCAAACTGTCCAAAGAAGCTACAACCGGATGAGAAACAGCACAGACACTGTTGTCAAGGCATGAATGGTTGCCATAGCAACAGGCAGGTTTATTAAAGTGTTTGTTTTTGTTTGGGATGCTGCAGTGCCGCCTCACCTGAGCTCTCACAGACCTCTGATGATGCATTCATCACATTCATTTATGTTGCTTTAAATGGTTTATTAAAGAGAGTTCTTGAGTTTACCATTAACCCATACATAACTCAACTGTGTATCTGCTGGTATGAAGACAAATGTGAGCGTAAGCGATGGTAACACAGAAACTATGATTGTTTTGTCTCTCAAACACGCTCCATCAATATTCAGCCACAGCTGAATGTGGCTGAATGAATGAGAGCCGACACTCTTCAGTCATTCAAACATTCCTCAGATGAAACGCTCGCTATAGATTAGGCTGCCCCACTATAGCTTCATCTATTACGCTGTTCACACCAACGGTTTAAACGTTGTTCCTAATTAAACGTTGTTCCTAGTCCACTCCCACTGCTGCAGCTACAATAGCACAGAGGATCATTGAGCTCATTCTCCAGCTAATGACTGATGAAACACTGACCAATCAAAATCCACACTTACAATGACAGACAACATTAGACTGAGTTGGGGCCAGTGACTCACCAGTACCCTTTGGTGGTATAAGGGTTTTTGCAGCCATATAACAGCATGTGATGAGCAACATCCATACTGGCATGGGGCACAAAGTCCACTGCAAGCAGAAACATTTACAGTAGTAACCTCAGTCTGTGACAAAATTAAGAGTTGGTCAATAATAAAGTAAGAGTCAGTAAGATGCCAAAAAAGTGACACAAATCTCTAAAAATAAAACTATGCATAAATCCTGCAGATTTGCATGAAATCTCAGTAAAGAGGCAATGTTGACACAAAGCTGATGCTTTTTCATTTTTGGCACACTGTTGTTGTGTAAACGTATCTTAAGAGGCCTTCAAATATAGCACACAAGTCTCTGTGTTTTCATGTCTTTGTCATGTCTGTCTCTGAACTGGCCTTGTTTCAATTCTCAATTTTCTGCTTCTGATGGACATATACTGTAAGTGACCTACAGTCAGTGTTTTATATCCACCACAAGTCTTCTAAGTTTGCACTGTTACAACATTTTTCTATGTTTTTGGTTAAATGCTAAAGAGTTACTTTAACAGCTTTCTGACAAAAACAAAACAATCAGATGTCTGATGTGCCCTGTTCAATACGACTGATCAGTCTGAGTGTAAAGTGTTAAATCTCTTTGCAGGAACCATTAGCCATGATTGAACACAAGTGTATGAGCTATACAGTGTGATGTGGGCTCTGCTCACCTATATAAGCCTCCTGTGATGTGGGGACAGGAACAGCCATACAGATATAACTGTCAGACTGTGAACACACACACACACACACGTTACACGTGTCTGTCATAGATGCACAGTTTTATTACCACTCTCATTTAGAAACATGAGAAATATTAAACATAATAAAGCTGAGCTGCGAGTCAGATCAGTGAAACTCATTCACTGAGGCATATAACAGAATGTTAGTCACAAAAATAATAAAGACTTTTATTGTTTCAAAATCTGCTTTAGTGTTGGTTTAATGTTTTCTGGCTGCTTAGCAACAATGCAGAGTTAAAAAGTAAAAATAATACAATTAAATAGAAGTAAACAATTTAGCCCAGTATGGTACCCATACTCAGAATTTGTGCTCTGCATTTCACCCATCCAAGTGCACACACACAGTAGTGAACACACACACACACACAGTAGTGAACACACACCCAGAGCAGTGGGCAGCCTTTTCTTTGTTTTTGGGGGTTCTGTGTCTTGCTCAAGGGTCTCACCTCAGTGGTGGTGTTGAGGGTGGAGGAGAGCGCTGGTCATTCACTCCTCCACCTACAATCCCTGCTGGACCCGAGACTCGAACCCATGACCTTCAGGTTACAAGTTAGACTCTCTGACCATTAGGCCACAACTGCCCCATGATGTTATTTCCCAATATTGTGTAATAACTGACTGAAATGTGTGTTATTTGGGTGAGATATCTACACATCAGCAGAGATGAATCACAGATCTGTGCTGAGAACAGAAATAGAGACCCCGCCCATGTCTCACACACACACATTTATTCATCTGAATAACTCTTCCGTTGTTTTATACACAGCTACACCAGGGCTTGACTTAAGCAGGAATGGGCTCCTTAGGACCCCTCCTGCTTTGTCATGTTTTATGCAGAGAAATGACAAAAAGCATCTTCTATGTCAAACCACCAGGGTACACCACAGTGTAAGGGTGGGCTAACAAACATCTCTTTAATCCGCATGTTTGCCCCACAGATGGGGCTTACATGTCCTTCTGAAAGCAAGGAAATTATAATGGCTCTGACCTCTGTTGGAATCACTCCTGGTAGACGAATATCCAGGGTAAAATTGTAAGGACTGGACAGGACAAATGGCTGGCTGGTTCTGGAGCAGTCATTTGGGTCTGACCAGGCACTGTCCTGAAACCTGTTCACAGAAAAATACTCATGTAACTAGATTTTGTTAAGATGTGAGTGTTGCTAAGCAGTTGCTAAGATGTTTTGCATTATTAAGTTGCACAAATCAAATAAAAGTGTAATAATCTATTATTCTACTCCCTTCAGATGGGTTGGGTCCATTCTTTATTAGAATATCATCAGGGTTTTATCATTCATAAGGTGAAAAATCAAACATCATCAATTATAAAGAGGTCATCACAAAAGAAATGATTTTCTCAGATAAACGCTCACTGTACTATAAACAAACCGAAGCAAAATCACCCTCCTGAATGTGAGAGTTGTCATTCATCGTTCACAACTGCATAAAGCTTTACTAAAATAGAGACCTCAGAAAAATAACACATTAAATAACACATAGACATGTTTGCGAGGGCAGCATTTTGCTTGCGAGGGCAGCAACCTCTCACCTCTTGATCCTGAGGGTTTGGGTGCTGTGGATACTGTGACAGGACAGGGCCAGCACAAGCACACAGTACCCCAGCATGCTCATCTCCGCCTGGGTGCTTCAGTGCAGATGATCAACAGTGGAAGAGAGAGGTGGACAGTCACTGCATTGATGCGGTCCTGTCACAATCTTCTGCTCCTCCGCTTCTCTTTATCTGTTTCTCTCTCTCTGTGGTTTCAAACTCACTCGTGTCACTCTAGTCCTCACGCTGACTGACGCACGGCTGTCCTTTTCTCAGGCTGGCCAGAGCATATTACACACAGAGCTTCACAACCTGCAGAAACAGCCACCAAAAGGAAACGAATGAGAGATGAAGGGAAAAATTCCCCTTTTCCCTCCACAAATCTGTAATTTCCAACTTCCAGCATGACCAGTAACCACAGAGATGAGATTCTTCCATCCCTTCCCAACAGTCACACAGTAAACATGAACAGAATAATTCTCTCAGATTCAGACACAGAGAGGGCAGGAGTCACAGACTGGGGCGGCACAGGAAACAGATTCTCTGGTGCATCTCCAAAACATTATCACTCTTATTGTCATGATTTGGGATAGATTGTTAAAAACTCAGACCTGATTGTTTAAAGCAAGGCTGGGTGTGTTTGCCCCAGAAACAGACACACACACACATATCATAGCAAAATGGCTTTGTTTAAAACGATGGAGAAACTATAATCTGTCCCACCAACTGTTAAGTGGCAGTGGCAACATTTTGATTTGATTTGACTGTGGTCTGAACTGAACACAGAATCAACTGAGATTTTTTCATTAGAGATAACAGCAACACATCACAGAATGTTTCTCCTCTCTAGCTGCTTCTCTATTAAACGTGCCTGCAGTTTAAATGTCACATGTGGAAAACAATCCACATACAACCAAACAAGACTCTCAGAAACAGGTGAACCATCTTACAGACTGATAGATAAAAACATCTGTGCGCATGACGTGCGCTGTGGAAATGAACATTGTGTAGGTCATGTGCTCACTCAGTCTGGGCCTGATATCAAACATATAGGCAAGTATATGAACAAATGTCAGAAACTCAGTCATTCTTGAGAATGAAATTAGTCCAGCAAAAATTAGTCTGACAATAATGCCATTAAACAATAATGTTCTTTAGTTTACAGTTATTGATTATCTGGAAATCATCATTGAGCAGTTTTACATGCCAATCACCACAGACTACCAGTTCCTAAACCGTCAGGCATATCAGAAAACAATACTGTCATCACGCAAAGTAAAACACAATAACAGTCATGTTTGTTATTCATTCACCCTAAAATTTTAGCTGATTTTAGCTGGGAGATCACCACAATTCTTACAAACACCAATGACAACCACCATCTACAGCTGAACTCTGTGCTTACACTCAGCTTTGTGTAGCAAAGGAAAATGCTAATCAATGTGAGCACAAAATCACACTGAAGATCACACTGAAGATCAAAATCACACTGAAGATCACACTGAAGATCAAAATCACACTGAAGATCACACTGAAGATCAAAATCACACTGTTTTGCCTGTATCAGTGACTTTAGAAAGACATTAACCACTACAGAACAACATCCACCAGCTCTAAACATGTCTCACTGCAGGTTTAAAAAGCCTGTTAACACCATCAATCACCCCTGATCCTTCAATTACTACCAACACCCCTGCAAGCCCCTCAACCTGCAATTCCAGTCTGTGAGAGCACCGGCGCTTCAAGCTCTTAAAGTTTACAGACAACGCCACAGAGAATGACCTCTTCCATTACGGTGACGGAGCTGCACACTGAGAGAAGGTTGAACAGCAGGCTATCTGAAGCAACTTCTAAAAGAAACAATCAATGATCAAAGCAACAGGGGCTTCCTGCACTGGGGCTGATCTGAAAGGAGGCATCACATCTGGTGTGAAGGCTCCACGGCTCAAAACTCAGCCATGAGAACTGCTCTACCTTCCATCATACACATCTACCATCGACCGCTGTAGGACCACAGACACCACCACACGTCTCTGTTCTGTCCTCCCATCAGAGAGCCATGCTGTCTGCTGAGTACCACACGCTCAGATGTTCTCCAGCAGCTTCTCTCTCAGCTATGTTTCATCAGCTATATAATTTCGGCGGACTATATAATATAATTGCTGTGTCTATAACTGAGGTTTCAGCAATGAGAAACTCCTCACAGTGTCTCTCAGTTCATCTGCTGGAGCTGAAGAAACCCAGATCAACATCTGCTAATGCTGCTAATGCTAAACACTCTGCAGTAGCTGCAGTACGTGATCTGTACTGGATCCAGATCCATCAAGCATGATTCACATTGACTTTAGATCAGTGACTGATTTTCTTAGGCAGGTTGTTCGGTGTTTTTAAGCTCAGTTTTAGTTTTTTAGTTAAGCTCAGTTTTTTTATTGTGCTTCTACTGTTTACCAAAGACAATTGCCAACCTCAAACTGAAGACAACAACATTAGCTGTATGGCAGCCCATCACATTATAAGTTGCCCGTCCCCCACCATTTCTAAATGAAGAGAGAACAATAAATCCACTGATTAATATAATCAGTGGATTTATATATCTACAGATGTTATGTACACCTGTGCTAGGAGGTAATATAAGGTACAGAAGTGATACTATATACAGCAAACATGTAGGAATGTTATATTTACTTGAATTAGTCATTATTATGTACACTGTGGAGAACTGCAGTTATTAACTGGGCTGAGCTACAAAAGTAAAGCTACTATTCTGTGCTCAGTAACCAAAGGTCAACAGCACAAAGATCAACACGCAGAATCTGCTGATTTCCTTCTTCAGCGCCAATAATCCTGTTCAGCTAAACCAGACACTCTTTCTCATTTATCACTGGTTGTGTGAGGATCCAGCAGTTCAGTGGATGTGACTGCTGGCTAACATGTAATATTAATGATCATGTTTCACACTTCATGTGTGAGACAGAATACATATATAAGAAACTGATCTAGTCAGAATGCAAATACTACACAATGATATCACCAATATGCTGATTAACTGTGATGTTACCCGGCGCAACAGTCTCACAAAAACACGGCCGGCTCACAAAAACACATGATTTCTGCTGTGCGTCAGTGAACGCTGCAGCAGACGTAATCACAGAACAATGAAACTGCTTGGGAATGAACAGGTTTGCTCATGTCATGCAAACATCTTACTATGAAACATCTTTCATCCTTGCTCTGAAAACATATCACAGTATTGCTGAACATGTAAATATAGCTATTGTCAACTTTCCCTAACGACTGGTCATTACAATCTGTGTAACTGTTATACAAATGAGTTTATCCACACAAAACACAAGATTATTTTGTGTCCATATAATAAAAGTCAATTGTCATCAAAATCAATGTCTTCTTTTGTGTTCGTCAGAAGCAAAAATTTAAACAGGTTTGAAATGGCGTAAGGGTGAGTAAATGATGAAATAGTTATTCTTTAAAAATGCCCATACCTTTCATCAAACACATTGCAAAAATAATACAGCTGCAATGTTAACAAAAGGTAGGACGAGTGAAGCAGATTATAAAATAAAAGAAAAACTGTAAATCTGTAAATCAGTTCCAAAAGTGTATTGGACAGAAACAGCATCATGTTTATGTGGACGTGTCATTACCAGAACATAGTGTCTTTTACCATTTACAGTATCACATGACAGAACGTAGAGACCAAATTATTGATTCCCGGCACAACATACATCACTGACCATCCCTCAAACATCACTCACTAACACCACAGTCTCTGAAATCCCATCTGCATTGAATTCACACCAACAAACATTACACACATGATGAATCACAACAGTCTGACAAACACATATCACACACATCATTGTGTAGAAAAACAAAAGTCTGACAAACAAACATCACACACACATCGCTGTGATGAATCACAACAGATTGACAAACAAACAAAACTACAAGAGGCTCCTCACCAAAGATGCTGGTCACACTGATCTGAAGCACAGCAGAACCTGAGACACACACAAACTGCTTCTCTGCAGCCTGTGACTCACTGAGAGAGAGGCGGAGAAAGACAGAGAAAGGGGCCGTCCAACATGTTTGACATCATCATCACCATCATCACGCACACAGACCTGATGAGAGGGTAACTATGGTGATGCCTGCACACACCCACAGACAGTGGTTACCATAGTTACCGTCCCCTGGAGTCTCTCCATCACATTGATGTATGTGTTTAACCAGCCATGAGCTTTCATAAGCTCCATAAAAACAATGTTTGCACAGTAGCTATTTTAGGATTGACCACCCTGTTACCTAACAGGCATAATTCATCTTATACAGTTTCATTCTGTAAATACGATGAATGGGTTGAACAGAATATTGTGTATTTTGTATAAATTATATGGAGTATGATGATCTCATATAGAATGTGTTATTATAACAGTGGGGGAATGGATGCCTTTTAGAGCTACTGAAATATACTGAACCCAATTTCCTACACAGCCGCTATGAAGCTACAATAAACAGTTGCTCTGGTTACAATTAAATTTTGCCATAAATAATAGAAATCATCAATAATAGAATATTTTTTATTCAAAAAGACTACTAATTGTGTTGTAACCTTACTGCAAACCTCAGACTAATGTAACATTGAATTAATTAAATAATTTAAATAATTAATAGCATAAATAAATTAATACAATTAATAGCACACAGGTAAAGATGTCAAGATGTCACTGGCAACAGACACACACACACACACACACACACACACACACACAGTGCATAAGCAATTTTTACAATCATAATCTTAATTGTGAAGTGATTCCATACCTCCAACATCTACACAACATCTCCTGCCCTTAGATTTCTAAGAGAAATCTATGAAATCCTTTAGCCTGTAAGTCAACCTACCACCCTGACAGACAGACACACAGACACAGTTCTGTAACACGCAGGTCACACCTGATCCACAACCAGACTGAAGGAGGAAGAGATGAATGTATATTGTGTGAAGAGTTTGATAAACACTGAAGGATATGATGTTGTTGGTAAGAACCGAGTATAAACCGCGCTTTATCTGAACAACTCTGACATTTACCATCCGGTAACACACGTATCACTACAGCCTCACATCAGCTGCACACTCACCGTTTATAACACCAGCGACATGAATGCGTTTCACCATAAATGAACAGATTACAGTATGTACAACTGAACCTGAATGCAAATAACGGGAAAGCGGTTTTAATAAACATGCAATTTCCCCACAAATAAAGGAATATCTTATCATAAACACAGCCCTATACTAAACCATGTTTTACGTGTCTAGAGAAAAACAGCATCACGCCCGTATTGTTATACATCACAACATGTGATGCTTTACAATAAAACGAGGTTTTGATACCATGACCTGTGAAATACAGTCAACAGTCGAAATAAAAAGCCTCGTGTTCAGTATTATACATAAACTGCCCTGGTTAGCCTGCTGCGCTAGCTGGTGACGTCACCGACCGGACTCGGACAGAATAACACACAGAAGAGTCAAAGTCTCTCACTCAAACATGAGCTTATTTACCACTTACTCAACACCTGACGACATGAAACGCGCTTTAAGCTACCCAGACAAATTACGGCTATTTACCTTTAACGTGCCGTGCTGTTTTTCAGACCAGAACAATCGACATATGAGTGAAACTACAAGTGAGGCGTCGTCTTGTTCTGTGGGTTAGTGTCCGTTCTCGTGATGCGCGCGTATCGCCACCTGCTGGCCTTCAGTACGCAGCTCCCAGCGCTGAGAAACCTTTTCCTCTTATCCTAACCGAAAATGTCAAAGTTTCTAACACAAACCTGCTATACAGACACTCTGTATACTTCCTAAATCATGTCATCAGTATAAAAAGACAAGTCTTATTTGAAATCTTTATCCTATTTTTATAGTTTTTTTATAACTGTCTTTTAAATACATCTTTGCCTCTCTCCTGTGTCATATCAGATGTTTGTAGGAGTTACATGGACAGATACATGGTCTGTCTCAACAGTCTGTCTATTCTGCTCAATATAATGTCCTGATACAGTCACCTAAGTTTCACCTGCTCTTGATGTCCCTGTCACTGTTAAAGAACAGCTTGCAGATTCTGTGCACTCCTTCAGTTTTCTTTTGACTCGTTCTTACAGCTTTAACATTTCACTGGACATTAAACACTTGGATTAGAGATCAAGCACCTTTATGAAGATACACAACAATCCTCAATGCCTCACAAAAATCAATTTTCACTTACGATAAATGTTCTAACATATAACTATTCTATAAGTTTTCATGTTAATATTCAGTGTACTGTGCTAGTTTGATTAATATTTGTTGTGCGTTTTGTTGCTCATCTCATTGCCTGACAATAATTCTAAATGTAGTATCATATGTCATGTCATTTCACACACACAACAAACATTGCAATAAATAGTTTATTTAAATACATCGATTCTAATTTCTCATGTGAATATTTTTAAGCTTATATCTCTGACATTCCTGCATTTCTGCACTGAACAGTCAGTAGTTTGTTGCACAGATGATCAGTGTTTGTGTAGCAGACTGAAGACTTTAAACAGGAGCAGGTGAGAGTAACACGGACAAACTTTCCTACTGGATCAACATCATCTGACTGACGATTAATGCAGACATTGTGTTTGACTAACTGATGCCCTCATGCTGAGCTCTGCTGGGTCACTGCTGCTGTCTGTCCAGTAGGGGGCAGTGATCAGCTCTTGTAGTTTATGGCTGAAGGCTGTCGTTTGCTTTGCCATTTGTAGCTATTGTAGGTGATTAATACAGTCACGGTCGATATTATGAAACACTAACATGAAGGTTAAGACATTAATATACACTCATCACAGTCATTATCAACAAACATCATGTCACAATGGTGTCTAAACAGGCAGCAAAAACTGCGTGGAAAAGCTCCAGGTAGAAGTCACAAAAATGTCAATTATACATCCATATATACATTTCCATATGCAACAGGAAAAAGGATAATTAAAACTAAACCCAATACAAAATGTTAAAAAAATACCCAGTTGCCTACTACTCCAAATAGATTTCCTATTGGCAGCCCCTCCTGATTCCAGTACTGGCAACACAAGAGACATGAGTAGTAATAGACAAACATATTTGGGTAAGTTCACCCTGGGTGCTTTATTCCAATAACAGTCACCATTCATTACTTAAAAACCAAACAAACAAGATCTTACCAAACAGTGTTATTGTTGTTTGATTTCAAACCTATTGTGATGCAAATATATATATATAATATAAATATATAGTGACTGTGTGTGTGTGTGTGTGTGTGTGTGTGTGTGTGTGTGTGTGTATTTATATATATATATATTATTTTCTAAATGGCGGACAGAAAGTGAAGTTGGTTATGACAGATGTTTGTATGGTAGCACTGAACATGAGCCAGGAGTCTCAGAAGTTAAGTCATGTGACAACAAAGCAAATTAATCAAGTTATAAAAGTTTTAAATGTAAAAACTTTTGGCCACTTAGGGTCTATGTTAGTTTTCTTCTTCTTATAACAAGAGGAACAGAAACTGTTGCGCCGGGTAATATCACAGTTTGGTCTTGTATTCCCCCTCAGGTGTTGCTACAGCAGAGGTGTATGTACAACAAATGCCCCTCAGTCATTATAATTAATATTTATAACCACACTGATATTTATAACTGACTGTAGTTTACAGTGTGGATGCTTCAGCTCCACTCCTGAATCTCCTGCTTTATTATAATTCAGACCGAGCTGTGTGACGATCATTCAAGAATGAGGTGTTACTCATGCCCTGATGAAGCGGAAGCTCAGACGGACCATCACACCTGCTCACACGGGACAAACCCGCTGGTACCTGAACGCAGCCGCAGCCTATCACGTGACAGCAGGGACAGATGCAGCCAATCAGATGTTCATATGTGTTTTGGGGGCGGGACTCGAGGAGRACGYGTCTAGGTTAATGTTGACAGCGCGATTATTTAAGTGGATTAAATTGTTGGACATTTGAGGGGTCGGATGCTGGTGGGGAAACATCCCCTCCGTCCCCTAAATCTACGCCTCTGGCTGTTTCAACAACGGCACACGTCGCATTACACACAGCGCTGCAGAGGAGCTCGTTCTTCCCGCGGCTTGACGAGACGAGTGCCGTGAGGTTCAAACCGCACAAACAAACGAGTGAGTTTGGAGCATGTTGGGGCGGCTGAGTGACGTCATCGGCTGTAATTTATTGTATAGTCATGTAAAACCGAAGCGGCGCAAACGATCGAGACATTTGGGGGCTGCGTGACCTTTTAATGTCTAAAAACCGAAGCGGCACAAACGAGGTTCGGTGTTGGGCGGGACATACTGTGAGGCTGTTCGTGCACTAGATGTCAGTGCAGCTTTATCCAACAACAGCCCTGCTGCGACACCGATGACGTCACATCCGCTCGTAGGCACGTCACTCCAGACGCGTTCAAATATTGACTTATACTTTCAATAATCAATGACTTTGTGTTGTTCTGACTGTTTAATCTGTTCTTATATCCATTAATGTTATAGATGCCTCCATCTGCTCTGTTTGGGAACATTTCGATATGACACTTCTCAGATTAAACGGGACATTTGATGGACTGATGTAGAACAGGACTTTATTTATCTGTCAGGAATGGGTCGGATGGGGAAAAGGCTCTTCAGTGTCAGAATGGAGCCGGTGTGGGTTTCCTAAAGGAATGCCTTCAAACACCTGTGTTTACAGTTGTTCTATGTTGTTGAAGTGTCACTGTAAGTACAAACACCAGCAGAGTCTTTTCTTGAAATACTTACGCTTGGATTGGAACAAGAGAGAAAGATGTGAAGGTTTAAATGATGTAGATGTGAATAATGAGAACCGTGTTATTTTGGGTGAACTGTCCTGCACAAATGATTGATGTAATTCATCCTAAAATGATTATTTACAGTGAGAAAAGTGTCACATATGTGCCATGAATGTCATGAGTTTGGTTCACAGGTCACACAAATGAATCTAAGATAAAAGTCACACAAAATACATTTGTTTAAATGTATTGTAATCAGTTTTACACAAAAGGTTTTGCCAATTGCACAAATGTAAAAAGCAGCGCAGCTTAATTTTCCCACAATACTTAGTTTCTCTGAGATACCTGACAATGTTCCAAACCCCACAGCTCAGGATCTGACAGATCTGTGGCGGACACCCTTAAATATTCCAATACGCAGTGGATGGAAAACGTCTGTGTTGGCCAGAAAAATCTGGGCTACATCAATACTTTATTCATAGTCTGACACCCGATTGCATAACAATCCTCTTTTTTGCCATCAGACAGGCTGTTTCCGAAGTGGCCATATTTTCTGGGAACGCAGGTCACTGGAATAAGTCTGGAATTGTGTAACGGCAAAACAACTGAAACCAGTCAGTGTTTAAACATTCAATTTCAGCGTTCATAGAACGTTTTTAAACGATATTTTTAACATTTGAGTTACATAATAGAAACGTAAAGGAAACATTCTTCCAACCTAAAATTATGAGCTGGGACCTCAGTTAATCCGTATGACAGTGGATTGTGGGAAGCAGGTGGTGAGAACAGCATTTATATCAGCTGTCAGATGGTCATCTCACTGTGACTCAGAGACATTTAAATGTCAATTCCTGTTTACGCTGAATAACATCATTAGTAGAAAGATGAGCTATTTAGTGCTGTAGCATGTCACATAAATCCATCATTACATGAACTCTTTGTGTTTTATTTGTCTTTATGTGAGTAGATGAATGAAACAAAACCTGAGATCTGAAATGGATGAATGTTGATATCTGATAAAGGAAATGAAAGCCCAGATTTGTCCATTTTCTTTTTCCGGCAACAAGATGAGTTCCTCCCACCATCCTAACAGAAGCTGTGGGAGGATTATAAGTTTGAATGCTAATGGCACAGGCAACTGCACTTCAGACTTCATGAAGCTGTGTGTGTAACTGTGTGGTGTTTGTTGGGTCTATAGATTTACACTGAAGATGTTCTGAGTCCCATCAGATGATTACAGAGGGTGGTTGATTTGAGTCCGTACACAACCACTCCTCTCAGATACTGTCTACACTCTTAACAAGCTTCTTCAAAACAATGGCATGAAAGAACCATTTTGGTTACATAAAAATCTTCCTGTCAAAGGTTCTTGACGGAACCATTTCTCTTTTTTGTAGTTTAAAGAACCCTTTTCCACAACAGAGAATTATTTGTGTAATCGAGAGGTTCTGTGGATGTAAATGGATGTAAATGGTTATTTATGGAACCATAAACCTTGAAACTTAATTTTTAGGTGATAGTCAACCGCCGGAATGAAACCAACCACCTTTAATAGCATCCAGGAGCTGCTTATCAACAAACAACCTGAGCGGCCCAGTGATCCTCAGACAGTGCAGGGGTTCTTGCAGTCACCCTTTTTAGAACTTCTTAGAGAACACTGAATGTTTAGTGACGTCCTACAACCATCTCTGATAGCAATGCCACAGCAGCTCTCCAGCAATAACCATAACCACCCAGACCCGTCAAACAAATGAAAGGATGGACCAACTAGAGGATGAGTTGACGACTGTGGGAGAGTCAGAGAGAAGGTCTTTGTTAATGTTTTTTAACATAACAGTTTTTACTGTTGTTTTGTTTAGCTGAGACTTTAAGCAGTTTCAACCAACTAAGGGAATGTGGAAAGACATTTAGGAAGCATAATTTCTGCTGTGTTTTGGATATAGACGCAAAACACTCCGTCTGGAACATTGGACGAGAGATGATCCAAGACTGTGAGTGTGTGTGTATGTGAGTGTGTGTGTGAGTGAGTGTGTGTGTATGTGAGTGTGTGTGTGCAGGCGTTTTTGAATCATTCGAAAATCAGGTCATTCACTCGATGATGTCTGAGGTTCCAAGATTGAGGCTGAGGCAGTAAAACCTCAGGGATGTGGAAATCATAAAGTGAGAGGAAAGGAAAGGAGTGTTTGGAAATCATATGTGAATGATGATGATAATCACCTGGGAGCTGCACTTTCTCACACATCCTTCCTCTCTAGAAAGTCTGTTTTTTACCAAACTAGTGACATAAACTGCTGCACACTATAAAAATGTTTATAGGGACATCATGTAAAACATATTACAGTTAAAATAGTGTTAAATAGTTCATGAGAAAATAAAATTCAGTCATCATTTACTCATCTTTATGTTCTTCCAAATCTAATTGTCTTCAGTTCTTCTATAGATCATGTCTCAGTCATTTACTGTTATTTGTTTTTTCATCAGTTTAAGATGTGAATTCTTCATCTTTAGCACTTTAGGTTTAGAGTTAAGGATTGGCACAAATGTGTTACACTGATCCACAGGCATTGAAGTGCTGTAATGTAATGCCTACATTTGTAGTTGTTTTTGTAACATTTTGACAGTAAGGTTTTGCTTTTCTCACATAAATGTAACATAATTAGTTTTTAATAGTAAAGATGGAAATCATTCGTTAAACTCATGCTGTGGTGTGAATTTGCATCAACAGTCCTGCAGCTGTGATTGTGTAAAACTGCTCTGATATTAACTTATAAAACCCTGTCCAGTGTTTCTACATTCTTTGTCTTTTCCGTTCTTGTCCTAAACTCTTGTACGCACAGTAAAGACAATAGCCCTCTGCCACAGCTGTGTTTACCACGCTGGTCCTGTTTCCACCTTACAAGGCGGCTGCTTTTAACAATCCCTTTCAAAAACACACAGACATTCAGCAGAGAACCTTACAGAGTTGGATCAGTGCAAACACTTAATAAAGCAGCACTGCTTTAAAGCCATTACAGCAGCGACACAGAGAGCTGATGCTGAATAAATGAGCAGGAAACATCTGATGTTTGTTTGGCTGGCAGGAGCTCTCGCTGCAGACACTGAGACCCACATAAGGTGACCAGACTGTGTGGATGAGACGACCTGATTTTAAAGTCTATGTTGAAGAGTTTACTGTAAAATGGTGGTGATTTACTCAAATAGTTTCCAGTTATTTGTTGGAAATGTTTTTATGATCTTTGACCCACAATACAGAGAAATACATTTGAACACTCTTTTGGTGTGGCGGGGGGTTGGGTTACGGTACACAATAACACTACTGTAAACAACCTCTGAAAACAGCAGCACCAGCGGTCGGTTTGTTATGACACGGTGTGACGCATATTTTCTAGTACACACACACACACACTCTCACACACACACACTCTCACACACACACTCTCACACACACTCTCACACACACACACTCTCTCACACACACACACACTCTCACACACACACACACTCACACACAGCACACACACACTCTCACACACACACACACACAGAATCTGTGGGAATGAGATCCTGTCTGGTTGAGGTTGTTCTGCGTCAGTCTCTTCCTGAAAGTCCCGCCCTCTCCTGCCCTGTTGTTTTTCCTGGCCAGCTGCACTCACTGTTCCCTCACTGTTCCCAGTGTGTGTCTCACTCTTATCCACACCCTTCCCCTCACACACATGCTGATAAAAAACAGCCGTGTCTGCAGGGCTGCTGAATGTTGCTGCACACTACAGCTTCTCTAAACAAGTGCAAAACAAATCTGCATCATGACAGGGATGAGCACCTACAGCAGGAGTCAAACGTGAAGAATGTTCCAGTTCATTCTGTTGGTGTCATCTAGACCTTCCCCTCCACAGACTCATCCAAGCACCAGTATCAATATAAACTTGTACAGGCTGAAATATTAATAGTCTCACTGTAAAGCTTGAAGAATTTCTGTTGCTAACCCTAATATGTAGGAATCATCACACAAGGTTTGATGTGTTCACCAGTAAAAATGTGATTTTATCATAGTAAGAGATCAAACTATTTAAATCAAAATAATAATAAAAAATTGTTTAGGCAATAAAATGTGCCATTTCTTAAATGAAAGTGACACTGTAAATGATTTTAACATCTAAACTCCCAGTTTTGGAATCGTCCTGAATGGAAAAGTATTTCAGGGACCGCTGCAGACATGAACAGCTCACCCTCATGAGTGAGACAATGAGGGGCATTTGCACTGGCTGTGGTGCTGTTATTCGGGATAAGGGGGCAGCTGAGGGGCAGATCTGTTCAGTGGCAAACAGAGGGCAGTGTGTTTGAAGGTCAATGCAGGGTCTGAATCACTTTCTTACTGGAAAGCAGTGACTCTCTCTCCACCCCCTTCTCAAACTCACCCATTCAGCAGATGTTATTTCACTCTTTCTAATAGCTTACAGGTTTCATTCCCATTGTCGGATGGAATTTCCCTGAAGTGAATGTTTAGCATTTTTGCTTATTGTTTTGCTTTATTGTTTTTAGGGCCCTTCCTTTTAACGCTAAAATGTTTCAGTAGTTCCTGCAGTACCAATGTTTCAATATAACATGAAGCGGCACATTTTAAAGTATTTCAGAAAAATTTGCTTCAAATAATAAAACAATAGATGCATTGTTAATTGTTTATTTGGAAAGTTTCTGGTTGTCAGACTGTGTGGACACTGTCTATAGTAATGTAATGAAGTACACTGCTTTATCTGCTGCTGTACAAACATGAGGTTAACTTATGTAATACACACACTAAAAATCACTGTGGCACAAACTGATTACAAGTTAACAGCTGAAGTTAGTTCTGAAGTTCTGGTGTTCTAGTACTGGTATCATTTCACAGAGAGCCAGTAGGTTTGATATCTAATGGATGATTCAGTGTGAGCATTTTGTGGTGCTGCTGTACACAGAAACTAAAGCAGCTAAATACGGTCTTTAAAAGTGCAGGCAACTTAACTTTCACAAAGGTCACAACATTCCTGTTGCTTGTGGAAATAATAGCACTGGGAAACTTTCTTGTGAAGCGAGTGCTGACGTAGATCCAGTTATGTAACTCCAGTCTAAAAAGGACAACAACATCACAGTTACTCCAGAGATATTAAAGTTCCCAGAGAGTTGTGATGTTGGTTGAGTGTTTGTGGGTGTTAGCTGAAGATATGTTTAGCACTCTCCTGTGGCCCTCAGGCATTAAGGGGGTGGGTCACAGGGTTTAGTGCTGTGGGTGGATTGTAACATTGGCTTCAGTTGAAACATTATTACTGATCTGAAGTCAGACTGGAAGCCCTCAGCATGCAGGTGCCTCTGATCAGTGTGGGTGAAGAACATCGTTCGGCCGCAGGGGTGAGGTATTCTTACACAAACTCCACTGAGTGGAGCTGGAGAGGTTTGCTCTCGAAATAAAAGCCACCTACTGACAGAATGAGACTTAACTCCCTCTACATTGATGTAATTCAGGATTTATATAACACAAACTCCCACACAGTTAAATCCACACACACAGAACAACACAGAACGCTGCTCTGGAGTGTTTGCCATGACAATATTAAAGCCATAAATAAAGATCCTGTTTTTATGTTTACATCCTTCCACATGCATGCAGGTTTAGCAGACACTTTCTCCAAAGCACGGTACAGTTCATTCAAGATATTATAGCTTCAACCCATGACTTAGCTACCTGTTCCACCTATAAAATAACCACTTTAATTTTCATAAAACAGTGAGTTGGGATAAAGGGCTGTAACATGCTGTGTTGGTGACAGATGATGACAGATGATGACAGATGACGTCTGCATGCCGTCCTCACACGTTAAACATTCACTCTGTTCTCATTCGTCTGCGTTCGTGCGAGTGCAGGGACTTGACGGACATCGACCTGACCAATGAGATCACAGGAGAGATTAAATTTGTCAGCTCCCGCCTGTGATTGGCCAGATCCGTGTGTGTGGGCGGGACCGCATTTTCCGGTTTTCCCTCTTAACGCGTCCGGTGTCGGGAGACTTCGGCGGTAGTTCTTCTTGTTTACGAGCTGGATTATAACAAACACAATGGCGAGCGCCGGTCGTTACAGAGTGACGGTATCCACGCGGACACACCACTGATCGTCGCCCGAGCATCGCAGGCTGTCAGCGGCGTGTGAGCGCGGCGCAGGCGGATCGGGGCTCACGCGCTTAAGAGGCTTTTGTTGGACTTCCTCCAGATTTTACGGTCAACTTTCATTAATTCGGTGGCAAGTTTACAGCGTTTCTCAAATCACACTCTTCCCAATAACTTTTAAAACAGACGCGTAAGTTTTATTAAAATAATAATACTTATGTATTATTGAAATAAGTGCTTAACGTGGATGTGATTGTGCAGTCAAACAAAGCCCCTACAGTTCATCACCGTGTCGTTTTAAACGGAGCCCTTGTAAATGTAGTTTTGTTCAGTGATGTTAAAACTCTTGACTTTACTGCACACGAACTTGTCTTTACTTGAGCTGTTGCTTCATTCAGATGCTACAAGTGTGTTACGTGCCTCGGGCGGGTTATGACGTGTTCACTCACACGAGAGCTTGTCGGTGTGTTCAGTCTGTTAGCATCACGACGTAAACCTGCTCCATCTCAGATCACACGCTGTTGTTGTTGAACTTCTACTGCAGCGACATGTTGCAGTCTAGGTTCCCTGCAGACGTGTGGCTGTTCGCGGCAGATGAGCAGAGAAACGACGAATGACGCGACACTAGTCCTGTGTTGTCATAGAAACGCCTACCTGTCAGACGTGTTGTTGTAAGAACGTTCAGAAAACGTTTTAAGATCACCTGTGACCCACACCTGCTAACACATTATTTAACAGCTCGACGGCGTTTAGTAATATTCTTTAAGCATGTAATAATACAGTTTTTAATGTGTGTTAAGCTGCAGTGTTCAGGGTGTGAACAGGGAACAGGCCAGTGACGATATGATGACTTTTCTGACGTCACAGTATCACTTTATTGTCGTGAGTTAAAGACACTGTGAGTGAATCTGTGGCGCTAGATTTAGACATTTTAAAGTCAGGCCACACCTGACAAATATAAAGATATGTGTTAAACTTATTAACCCATCATCATTATCTTGAAGAAGAGTTTGAAGAAGTCACTTTTTTACTGATAAAGATAAAAAGAGATGTAAACTGCTTGATGTTTGAAGCAGGGGTTCTGGGGAAACAAAAGTTACCACAGTGTTATTAGTGAACATGCAAAATAGTTTAATATAGTGCCACTGTGTGGCCAGTTTACCCAAACTGTGTTCTGCTTCTATAAATATGCCTCCATTTTCATAATAGTAGGGCATTAACATTTAATATTGTTACATGCTGAAACCGTTTATGTGTTTGAGTGCTATTATAGAATATGTTAGGACATCCACCATAGATGACGTGTACCATTTTTACCTTTAAGCAAACATTTATGGTGTTATTAGGGATTTTCTGTTGTAATGCCTCCTGCGGGGAAAAGAGAAGTTGACATGCAGGATTCCTTCAGTCTAGTTTTATTAAGCATCAGCTTCAGAGATATTTCCCAATAAGTAAAATGAGGTCAGACCCGCAGGTTTCATTGGCTTATATCTGCTGAATTCTTTTAATAACTTTTGCTGTTAGAGTTTGTAGATACTGCATGTCATGTTTTGGGCAAATTAGAAAAATAACCTAGGAGGGCATTTTTGGAAAATTCAAAATGGAGTAAAAATGTGTATAAGGAACAAGTGTTTAGAGTTGAGGGGAAACAGTTGTGGAGATGTTGGCCAGTAATGTAAAGTGTTTCAGCACTAGACCAACAGCCATGCTGGTTTGATCTCTGTTACTTATGGCCTTTGATGGCCAGACAGTTTTAAAACAGAAAATGAATAGTAATAAAAAGAAAATCGTTAGAAATCGGATGAATTTAAGCATTTTGTGCTTGAACCCCTAAAAGTTGTGTCTGTTAACATAGTTATGGCACAATGAGCTAACAGGAACACTGCCAAAGATCAACAAGTGCTGTAAAATATATTGTTCATGGTTAGCTGATGTTAGTTAAGGCATTAGCTCGTGTTGTGAATAGGGTCTTATCTTCTTACCGCTGTGCAGGTTTGTGTGTAGATGAATGATTGGGGTTTAATGCAGTGAGAGACTGTGTGCAGTCTTTACTGGAGTCCTTACACTCTCACTGATGTTTACAGGAGCAGCATGCCACAAACAACTCCATATTCAGGCAAATACAGTCCCAGTACTTACAGCAGCAGTCATCACAGTCATCATCGCAGTCACCCACAGCCGCTGCTGGAGAACTATGGGGGGCTGCACTACCGGGATAATAAGCTTGTGTCAGGGTCTCTAGAGGCCTTGGTGCAGCTGCTTGTGCCAACTGTGGATTATTATCCTGATGTATGTATTCAACCTCTCTGCTTCTATATACGTACTGCCTTATTTTTACACTGTTTGTTAGAAGTGTATTTGTACAGTAAATGTGTGTGTGTGTGTACTGGTATATGTGGTTTACAAGTGTATATAATGATGCACTTCCTGTGTCTTCCTAAAGCAAATGGCATAAGGACATAATAAAGGTGTTTAGTTTTCTGTGAGGGTTCATCACACGTATGGAGTGTCCCTGTAAACCACATATACACGTGTGTGTTTCACTTAACAATGTTTTCTTAAGCAAATAGTGAGTGACGGCTTAAAATGTGTCATTTTCCAGCGATCTTACACCTTCACCTTCCTGCTAAGTTCCCGCCTCTTCCTGCACCCGTTTGAGCTCATGTCTCGAGTGTGTTACCTGTGTGTGGACCACCACAGGGTCGGTGACCCACAGACAGATAAGGTACATGTTGTGACAATGTAGGGGTGAGTGGCGTGGCCAAAATCTTACACTGTAGTGTCATGTTGTCCAGTGAATTGTATAATTCGCAGAGAAAATGGCTTGAAATGACAATGATAGTAAAGCATAAACAAGCTACAGTTACACATGTTTACATGTGTGTGCATTTACACGGTACATAGTGTCATAGTGCCCAGCCCAGCTGTATCATACATCTACACCCTAATAAAAAATGATAAACCTCAAATTAACTGAACTAATGATGTGTGACTTTAGTCATCAAAACAGTCAACTCATTTTCCTGTGATTCATTCATAAAGTCACAGAGCTGAAAGTCTCACGTCTGCTCGACAGAAACGAATTCGGGAAATAGCACCAAAAATGGTGCAGCTGCTGACGGAGTGGACTGAGACCTTTCCGTATGACTTCCGGGACGAGCGAATGATGCGGAGCCTCAAGGAGATGACCCACCGCCTGGCCTTCGGTGATGAGGTCAGCAGCCTCTTCAGATGTCATCGACCTGATGATGTCATCTGGCCAGCACTGATGATGCGATTCAAACATCATGATTGTTGTACATCACGTGTCTGCATCTCGCAGTAGTTTGTTGATGGGCATTGCAGCGAGTGAATAAGTGTGACTAAATTCTGAACAGCCTTTGAATGAATAATTTCACATTCTGCCCACGTGTTACAGTGTGTCAGTGTATTCGATGATCATAACAGAACAACTGCTAGTGCGTCACAACAGATTAGCACTGCTGGCTCCAAATCCTCATTAATGCTTTTCTTTAAACAAGCTATAATATCAACAGTGTAGCTTTAACAGTGAGCGTTCAGATGGCAAATAGACGTGGAGCGTGACACTGGCAGAAATGCTAGTACAGTGAAAGGAGCTGCCAGCTGGAGTCACAGTTTTCTGAGAGCTGTGAACATGATAAACCTCAACAAATGTTGAAAGGCATCCATAAAGACTTGCACAAAAAATAAATGAATGTATTTATTATTCATTATTCTTTTAGTAAGATAGGAAGGGAATGTTTAAAATGCAGAGATTATAGGGCAGAGATGTGGAGTCATGTGACCTGCCGGTGGCAGAAGGTGGGACCCTCTAAATGCTATAATGACACTGGACGTGTGTGTTTGTGCGCGTGTATGTGTGTGTGTGTTGTTTTTGACCAGCTGTCTCGGAGGGCCATGCAGAGACTCATCCAGAGGCTCTTACGCAAGCTCACCACTCTTGGGCAGTACGAAGAGTCACTGGCAACAATCAACGCCGCCGCCGCCATGGACAGACCCGTGGCCCTGAAGTCCAAGCAGCAGTTGGTCCGCAGAGACGAGTGTGTGTTGAACCTCTGTGATGACCCTTTCGTTTTAGCTCAGCAGCTCACACACATTGAGATGGTGAGTGGTAACATAACAAGGTTGGGTAAATGATAGCGGTACTGTTCTGTGATTATTATTATTATTATGAGACCTTTGATGCACAGACCAGGTACATTAATTTGAGTCATTATTCACATTCACATGACAAATGTTGCCCATGGCACAGATTTAATGACGTTGGTCACAAGACTGGTGAAAATGTCACAATACTGTAGGTGACATTCAACATTACTGATTTTTGTGATGTTTATTAAATGATGACAAAGCTATTTTTGGGTGAACGTCACTTTAAAAGCTTAATTTGAATAGATTAGTTCCCAGAACAGAAATGGGGTCCAGTAGTGATGTTTAGGCTGTTAAGATTTAAGATCTTTTCTCCGCTGTATGAAATCTTGCGTTTGAATAGTTTTGCTGTGGTTTTAGGAGAGGCTGGGGTTTATTGGCCCTGAGGAGTTTGTGCGAGCGTGTGTTCAGAAGAGACCATCAGACAACCATAAGGTGAGCGGAGCACACAGTACAGCACCAGTTCTGTCAGGTCCCGTATCAGTGACAGGAACATGTGATTGTTCTCCAGAGCTTCTTCAGTAAAAGAAAAGCAGGAAACCTGGAGGCTTATGTTGAATGGTTCAACAGACTCACTTACCTTGTAGCCACAGAAATCTGCATGGTAAGACCTCATTGTTAGACATGATATAATAGTTTATAATTGTTATATATAATATATTGTTATGTTATAACATATAAATGATTATTTGTGAATTATTCTAAAGCGATCAGATTCCTGTCATTACCACTGTACTGTCATCATAAACATTGTTACTAACACTGTACTTACTGTCCTGCTGTCATTAACGCTGGTCTACAGCCTGTGAAGAAGAAGCACAGAGCGAGAGTTTTGGAGTTCTTCATTGATGTGGCGCAGGAATGCTTCAACATCGGCAACTTTAACTCTCTGATGGCCATTATCAGTGAGTTCATGTCACACTGAAGTCTTCTACAATGACGGGTTTCAGATTTAAACACATCTGTCAGAACACAACATAAGACCCTAAACCGCTACAGTAATTAGATCAATGTGAATAGTTATGTAGTTAAAGTTGTGTGCAGTTACATAGTAAAGCGTGTGTGTTTGTGTGTGTTACAGCGGGGATGAACATGAACCCTGTATCCAGACTAAAGAAGACCTGGAACAAAGTCAACACAGATAAATTTGACATTCTTGTGGTAATGAAGCTGTCAGGTTCTGTTTATAATATAAGGCTCAGTGCCTGTGGCTGTTAATGTCACTAATGTTTGTTCTGGTACATTAGCACCAAATGGACCCGTCCAGCAACTTCTACAGCTACCGCACTGCCCTGCGCGGCGCCACTCAGAGATCCAGCACAGCACACAGCAGCCAGGAAATGGTCATTAATGTTACCTGCTTCTTAAATACATTCATACAACAGTAAAAATGCGGACATGCAGTGACATTAAACCCGTACTGTAAGTGTAAACACACACATTAAAAATTGAAACATACTGATATCAATCTTTCTGTTCTTGCATTAGATTGTCATTCCATTCTTCAGCTTGTTCATCAAAGACATTTACTTCCTGAATGAAGGATGTGTTGGCCGGTTACCTAACGGTCATGTTAATTTTGAGGTACGTGTTTCGTCTCACTCCACTGTCCTCGTGCGACAGGACTTCTGCTTTTTAAACCCATCTCAGATTCATGAGTTATCTGTAGCAATATAAGTATTTACATACATTACAATAAATATGTAGCTTAGTACTATTATTTTAAACTGTCTAACTTTCAATGTTGAATTTAAACCTGTTGGGACACAGACAATACTCTTAACAGAACTGCTTATCTGACATGTGCAACATTATTATAATGATAAAATTCATCCACAGTCACTACCTGCACTTTATAAAGAACAGACTGACTGTTCCTGAACGCTCATTTAACTGCTGGATTTTCAGAAGGTCATGTAGTCTGAGAAGTTTCACTACTTAATCAAACTTTTCTTCTTCTGTGGGAACAGAAATCTTGGGCTCTGGCTAAGCAGGTGAGTGAGTTCCTGTCGTGGAGGCAGGTGATTTGTCCCTTTGAGAAAGACAGGAAGCTGCTGCAGTACCTCAGCAGTGCGCCGGTGTTCAGTGAGGACGGTGAGCCGTTGATCTAAGTGAACACTGATACATTAACCCCTCCAGAGGACATGAGTCTGAATGTGTCTGTCTGTCATGCTCTAGAGCTCCAGCTGGCTTCTTATGAAAGTGAAGGTCCAGAGAACAACCTGGAGAGAGACACGCGGCGCTCGCTCAGGTCTCAGCGCCTCCGCTGCGTACATACTGACGTCTTCAGATGAGAATGACTCACCTGGACATCTTTGTTTCTGTTTCTTCAGGTCGTCTCTCAGCAGAATGTAAATAGCAGGCTTGGGCTGGTGTCCTGACAGGAGAAGCGTCGCTCTAATATCTCTGAAGGACTTTTGTATTCATGTCGGTTTCTGTGGTTTATTGCTGAAGTTGAGGCTGGATTCTCATTGTGACAGTAACACTACATGCTAAAGGAAGTGTGTTCATCTCAAACGATCTCCAGTGAATGAAGAGCATGTCGCTGGCTGACCTGTTCTGTTACATCATGTGTTCATGTATTTGCTCTTGGTAAATGCTGTTACAGGTTTGTGTACTGAACATATTTGTTACAATATTAAAAGATATTTTTGTGTATTATAGTTTTATGTATATGTGTAAATGTTTCCCTATAAAGAAATATCTGAATTAAATGGACTCAGTATCTTTGTAAATAAATTGTTCAATATCTTTAATATACATGATCTTACATAATATTAAATATCATTAATATACACAGTCTGTTTGCTGGAGAGAAGAATATGATTGATAATGGTGACGTGCGCGTGTATGAATCATTTATTATTGTAGCGGCGGTCGCAGTATCGCCCCCTAGTGTCCAAACTAGCGCTGCTAGTACAACTTGTCATTGACCGGTAACTGAACTTTGCAGTTTATTTTAAACTTGCACCAGTTTGTTTGCCACTTTGGGGGTAAAAATATAATGCAGTTATTCAGCAATAACATAATTGCTCAAAACGGCCCTTCTGTTACCCCGAGTCAACTTTATTCACAAAGTTTATTACTGATAATATAATACAGGTGACATATAGTTGAGCTGCCGGATTTCACGGGAAATGAAAAACCCAGTTTTGCTTCATTTTGCTTAAGTAAGAATGAAAATGACGTTTTATGTTTAAACCGCGAGAGGGAAGAGAAAGTTACGACTGGAGCTTTAATAAACTTTAACGTGAGGAGAGGTTTCAGTTTATCAAGAGATTCGTGTTTAATGCTGTTTCACTGATTTTGTGTCGCACAGTTAAAAAGACATCATGTAATAATATGATTTAAATGAGTAAATCCACCTCATTGTGCCTAAGAAACCAAATTAAACAAAATCACAGTTAAACATCAGGAATAACTTCAGACATGTGATTCACCCCCGACGTTTTAAAACTGCATTATTTTGTCATGTACACTCAATAACCTTGCGTTTTATTTAACTGTTGATAAACAGGAGTTAGTGAGAGGCTCATGTATGAGGGTCACATGATGACGTCACGCTGACGGCTTCATGACGTCAACTTCAGTCGGACAGCGCCATCTTGTGGCGAGACCTCCTGTGTTGCACCAGGTCTGACCTCATATGACAACATTTCGCACTGAATGAAGTGGGGAGGTCTTTGAGAGGAGCTGCATCAGTGCACAGCCCTCTAGTGGAGCACAGGTTCTGTCACTGTTGTTCTGGACTGTCTGGATCTGCTGTGTGGTTGCCGCGGCATTGAGTTGAACTGACAGAGAATTTCTGCCCTCATTGAAAGGCAGAAATGCTCATTCACTCCATTCACACAGAACCTTTTGTGTGAAAGGAAAAGCTTCCCCATGGCTTTCATGTGATTTAAGAGATTTTCCCGTTTCCACTGGTCATTTTTCAGGAGCTGAGGTTTGCAGGGGTCTGTGGGCAGAGAAATCTGTTTACAGTCACAACACAAAACCTGAAACTTTCTCTTGTTTCTTTTTCTAACCTAATGCTAGCATTGTTTAGCATAATAAAAATACATATAAATAAAACATGATATGAGGTTACTAAAGTGTTCTAAATAGTTTATTAGGTGAATATGTCACTATGATAGATATCACTATGTCACGTCTCTGAGATATCACTGTCACGCTGAGACGT
>JBAJNP010004791.1:0-31810 GCA_036877545.1 Yasuhikotakia modesta | reverse complement strand
ACTTCACTTAACTTCACTTTGCTTACTTGAAACATTCTCACTGGGATGCATAAACAACATTCAACAGATGCCTTTAAGACATTTAGGATTCAGAGAGTGTTTAATTTAATGTTTTTATATGATGAATGTTTTAGATTCATCATATGCTTGTACACAATAATTAAAGCATAATGCTTTCCAGATGATACAATCTTTACCTGACTACTTAGTGATGTATAACTATTGGGCAGTAGGGTCTACAGCAATTTCTTTTATAACAGACTATTTAACAGGTGTTTTGTAGCAAGAGAAACAGGGAGTCGCTTTTTGTGGGTGTAACAAGGAAGTTCAGTTTGCCATTGCATACTGGCAGAGGAAAGACAATGATATAGAAACAGAATATACACAGTTTATACTGTGTTGGTTCCAACTGAATCAATGTTTCACATGAATACATACTTCAGGCTCTGCAACTGACTTCACAAAGCACAAAAACAGGAGTTCTAACTTGCAGACACACAGACTGGGCTCAGGCCAGGTGGGCAGATAATGACTTTCATTGACTTTCTGAGGTGCTTGGCAAATGTCACAGCCAGGATTTATTTGGTAGAGATTTCAGTTCACACAGAGCCAGTGTCCTCCCTGGTGTTCGTGTGCAAGTGCATGTGCTTGTCACAAAGACTGACACAGTGTGTGTGTGTGTGTCTCTCTCTCTCTCTCTCTCTCTCTCTCATTTTAAAGTTCTGTCTCTGTGCTGCTCACAGTTCTATCTTCTTTGTGTTTTTCCCCTCGCTTTCTGTGGTCCTGTAATGCACTTAGCAACACACAGACTGACAAAGGGAGGTGGAGGTCACTCAGGGAGAAATAAGTGGCTATAACTCATCCATAATGCAGTGGTCTGGTCAACAATCATGTCACTCCAGGCAAACCTGTCCAAAATTCCCTCAATACAGCCAATTTCAAAAAACTGAAAAAAAAACCTTTTCAGACTATAATGAGTGCAGAGAGAACAATAGCAAAATGATAACTTTTCTCAGCATGAAGACATACCCCCTCCCATCACGATTTTCAGCCTTTTTCAGCCATAACAACAATGTCAAATACTAGCATTTGACTTTTAAGCAGTTATTGCAAAGCTTAGTTTAATTTAGTATGAGGTTAGATTCTTTTTCATTTAGTGAAGCTTTAAATAAACAGCTATTGCAGTGCATACAGGTATATACATATACACACAGCTGTACACAAAGGTGTTGTTGAAGATGAAAGATCAGCCTAATGCAGGTAATGTGCACCTACTGTTCTGTGTAAATGTATATATCTTACAATACAAACTTATATGCCACCTGGGGTTCCTTTTTCTCTTGTTTTTCAAAAAGCATCTGCTTATTTTGGCTAGCTTTTACTTACTGACAGATTTTGTGAATTTGTGCCAAAATACAGTGGAGTTAAAGTCAACATAAAAAGCTGTGGAAAGCATTTTCTACTTTCATTTGTCAATTCATATGAATATTTGTCTATTCCTATAACTATATATTAAAACTATACACAATAATACAGATAGTTAAATTTTATTATGTTTATTTAGCAGTGCTAATATTGACTTTACCAGAACAGACCCCTTTTTTGGGATGCGGCCAAACCGGCTAAGAACCGCTACATAATAATCCCACCGTAACTGTCAGGAATTAATCCTGACAAACACACATTTACAGTTCATCTTTCATTAATCTTTGAAAGCGTGTTTTTGAACATATGAATTGTTTTTGGTAATGCATATTATGAAAATGGAGTAATGTATCTTAAATGAATAGCATTTGCATGTATGTGTTAAGCTTATGTAAAAAGCTCTAATAGTGGCAATTAGTTTGAGAAGTGGCAGATATAAAAATGGCTTGTGTCTGAGACACAGTTATGACACTCAGAGGAAGGGCTGATGCCAGTCATACACGTAACTAACATTCATTCAGGCATGTGAGCTATAAGAGTAAATCCTGATAGTGTGTGTCAGTATGGCAGGTCAGGCCTTCATTATCCTTCCTTCTCAATGCTTAAGCTGTCTCAGGTACAGAGCACCCAGAAGAGTCTGTCACCATGACAGCAGCTTAGCCTGAAAGAGGCGGAGAGCTGAGCTGTCAATCATTCCATCCATAACACTAACCACACAGTCCTGCCAAACGAATTCACCACAAAACTCTAAACAACTTAACAGCTAAAACACAAACATGTGAAAATACAAAGAAATAAAACATAAATGCAAGTACAAAATAAATGAACTAACCTTATACCTCTGCTTAAAGAACCCACAACTGAAAATTAATACAAAAATAAAAGAAATATTGTTATAGAAACCTGCAAAAATTAAACAATTTTGTATTTGTATTTGTGATGGCCTATACAGTGTATAAATGTATCACAAAAATGCAGACATATGCAATTCAGTGGGGCTGTCCATGATCTGCACAGCATTAGAATAAACAGATGATTCACACCACAGGAAATGTAAGTGTTTGGTGAGGTGGGATGCAGGAGAACAGCTGAGCATTGTGGTCCGCAGGTCCTGTGGAGCGCTTGATGGACGAGGTAGATCTCAGTATGGGGAGAAAGACATGGGCGGCAGGTCGGTGTACTCAAAGGGGAGTGAGGGAGGACTGCGCTGTGACTCAGTCGTGACTCAGACTGTGGCAAAAACAGTGTTTTAGATCCACAGCGGCACTTTCACACTGGCCGAGTTTAGGCTCTGCAAGCTTAATGCTACCGGTTACCATGGAGATTTCCACAGAGGCACATTCTAAAGTCTATCAGATTTTACTAAGGGTGTAAAGGAGTGCTTTTAAACCTGATAGTTTATGTCTGATTGTTGCTCTACACACCTTTAGAGCGGCATAATTGACCAATAGGTTCTTTGCTCAGGTCATGAAGACATTACTGTGTCTTTTAAAGCTGCAATAAAATGTGGGAAAATAACCCATTAACCACACGGTCACTCTCAACTCTTTTCTGCTGTCTGCTTTCTGAGATTTTTCCCACTATGACCTTTCTCTCTTTTTTTGTCTCATATTCCATGTTTCCTGTCAAGACTTGCTGCGTCTCTGACAAGCGGAGTTAATTTACCACCTGTCAGAACACTGTAGCTCTGCCTGGACAGCAGTCTTCTAAACCTCTTTCATTTTAAATGGGCTCCACATAGACTCCAACTCCGTGCATTTGTGATTTTGTTATTTTATGTATTTTTATCTATACATTTTAAACTATGTATTCCCTTTAAATATAAACAACAATTTCTTTGTAATTAACATTTCTGTTGCCTCGTCTTCCATCCTGGTTTCATTTTAGTCACATTATTGTATTCTAAGATTATATTCTGTGTAAACGATGCATACCTTAAAATGCGGCCAAACTGGCTTTCTTAAAAAGCAATATAATTAAGCTCACTACTTTTTTAGAACAGCTGTTCTTGTTGGAGGTTCACTGGGATTTGGAACAGAGCTTGTTTGTGAGTTTGTGTTGAAAACAACATATCAGATACCTTCACATAGATGACAGGAAAACTTCTGTAAGGAGAGAACAGGAACATGCTTAAATAAAGAAACAACTCTAACGCATCCCACAGGAATTGCTAGTTTGTTTTCTCCCCGATACAGTGGTGTTGCAAACTGCAATCTTTCACCTGAGCAGAGACAGTAAAGTCTCTCGCGGTGGGTCACAGGCAGGATCAATAAACTCCTCCACAGATGACAGTGCAATTGCTGGAAGTAAGACGATACAGCAGTAGTCTGTGGTGTTCCCATAACTGATAAACTCTTGTGTCTTGTGTAAATAACATCAAACAGCTGTAGTGAAATGTCACCATTAAGTGGGATATAATCTTCTGTATGTTTCTTTAAAAATCAGGAAGTGAATAGTTAGTAATTTGGGATAATGAAACTGTTTAATGAAAGTGCTGTTTAATATATTTGATGACACAAAACATTTTGGGTTTTCCATTTTAGAGGAACATTTTCCTTTTGGTGAGGATTCCCTTATCTTTATGCTTTCTGGCAAAAAAAGCTTTTAAAGTAGTAGTAATAAATCAATGAAACGTTCACTGTGAACACAATGAATAAACATTAGCAACAGTCAATATTGGCGTCATAAAATGGCTGACAAGATGCCCTGTGCACAACATTAATAATCAAGCTTAAAGGAAATTGCTTAGTTATAAGAAGAAGAATAGATTTTGTGTGGTGATTTAGCTTCTGCATGTATTGAAGGCCAGACGTCCAATCAGAATGTTTCATTCTCTGAAAGCGTGGAGTGAATAAACATTCCTGACTCTTTATGCTGATCAAGCATTCTGCCTGACATCTGTCAGAAATAAATGACAAGAAACATATACTGACAAAGGCACAGAGTTGTGACTGAGGAACGGAAACATCTGTGATAATTACTGAAAGGGATTTTTCCAAATTCACAGCAAGGATACATCTTCTGAATGACTAAACCCGTCTATTGGTCTGTGACTAAATCCATTATAGAAAATGAAACGCACAGAAATGGAACATTCTGTAATGAGGTTGATGACAAATCACTGAAACATACTTGGGTTTCACATTTGCCTTTATTTTTTCTATTTTTCTATGGGCAAATGTGTCACAACCACATTAGAGATGGATTATAAGTCCTGCAGTACAACCTGTCTGTCTTTTATTAGGTTTTGGGAATAATTTTTCTCAGATGACAGGTGAGCAACAGGTTACGGTTATTAAAGTGCCAAGAGTTTTGAAATCTGTAAATGCAAAACAAACCCAAATAAAAATGTTCACAGAGACATATTGACAACATGCTGAAGGAAAATAGGGAAAATATCTAAATTAAATGACAAAAAATGAAGAACAAGATGAGATTAATGACAGTAATTTGCTTTTAAAACCTAATTACTTTAAATCATTAAGGGGTTTCTCATCAAATATAGTACCTTTGTTATATTTTATTTAAGAGCTGTAGTCACAAAAAAAACTATAGGTGAAACTTAAAATATATAATTACATAGACTTAATGTGTTAATTTTAATAGTCACTTAAAGCACTGGTGACTGTAAATTAATGCCTAGAAACACAACTGTAAAGATTCTTCCCTTTCTTGTTTGTTTCACCAAACAAATTAAACCAAATAGGTTAAATAGACAAGAGGATTATTGAAAATTTCACAAAGCTGTCATGTGCTCAATTCTTTTAATGCTTTCAAATGAACCCATGAGCCTGTCTGCCTGTGAGGTCAGATCCACACATGCACCAGACACCTGCAGTCCTGTGCATGATAACATGCTTCTCATGCTCACAGCAGCACACCTGACACACCAGCAGTCACCACAGTGAGAAAAATGACCACAACAATGCTGTCATCCTCAATATCTCTCAAACACTCATTATGACTTAATAGACCCAACAGTGTTTGTCTGCCCAATCGGGCTGCTTTCCAACATTTCCTCTGCAAGCGTCTTTGTCTGCCCATTAGAGTCTGAATGCTAATTTCCTGTAAAACATTCTGTTGAGATTTTGGTAAGAGTTATGCTGATGGCTGCATTTTGCAGTGGTTTTATAATTACTTTGCTTAGGCAAGCCTCACTATTACTGTTGTATAGGGTTAGGGATTTGAACATAAGCACTTAACTTGTTAGTGCTATAGACATGAATGATACCCCGAACCATGCTGCCTATTGAGAAAAGGCATGTTTTGGGGATTGAAGAAATCAGTTTTGTAAATTAAGCCTGGCAGATTATAAAACAGGCCAAAAGTCCTGTTTTATAGACTTGCATTCAAAAGAGAAACCTAAGGCATATCTGTTTTATATAAGCAAGTGACATTTCAAGCAAGTGACATCTCAAATTATAGCAACACTATAAAGTTCTGTTTGATATTATTAGTTACTACCTAACATAAACTTACAAGATAAACAATAACAATTAACAGTATGTATGTTGTATTTGTTAACATTAGTGCACAATGAGCCACCATAAAAAACAACCAATATTTGTTCTTATTGTTTTTTTATTTTCATGAAGAAATACAATGCTATAAAATCATATTGCTCACTGTTAGTTTATGTTACCTAATACATTAACTTATATTAATGAATGTGGCCTTATTGAAAAGTTTAGCTATTTACAACTCTGTAACAGTGCAGAAGATCAAACGTTCAATGCACTAAAGTGCGGTTGAGTGTGATAGTACTGTATATGGGAGTTCATTCTTACAGTTACAGTGTAGTACAGAGATCAATGATAAAACTGAGCATGAAGGTTTATCAACTGAAGTGTCAGGTTAACTTGATCTCAAGGATCTCTTGATCTATCTTGTGAGGATCTGGCAACCTGAGGTGGCTTCCCCAGAAACCTACCATATCAAAGTTATTCAGATTGTATATTGAAATACACATGGAAAATAAGCCACAGCTCCATACCTCCTTTGTAAATTTGAAGAGTGTGTACAAGAAAACCACTTGCTTGTCTCCTTGGCTCCTTTACTCATGCATGTCACACACTGTCCCCATCTGCAGGCCTTTGATGGTATGTGACAGCAAGCTGTGCTGGTCTGAATGTCAGCCAGATGCTGGTGTGAGGAGAACATGAGCAGCAGATGTCCCCTCTCATCACTCATCAGCTACTGCTTGATGGTCTCCACCTCAAGCGTGTGGAGATCATTACATCAAGTGTGTCCACTTCCACAGGATGACAGCAGTGCACTGAGATTAACGCTGATGTTCAGATTCATATTCAGATGGTCAGGTCAGTGTGTCAGGTGGGCAGGACATCTACTAAACAAAAATAGACTTTGCTCAGAAAAACAACAGAACGTTGGGTGAACATTCATACAGTACAATGTTTCAGTAATGATAGCTTAATAATTTGTTAATACTGATTTTCACTTACACTCATTCATTTGGCAGATGCTTTTATCCAAAGTGACTTACAGTGAATTCAAGGTACATGTTTTTGTTTTAAACAGTACTTGTGTTCCCTGGGATCAAACCCACAACATTTGAGCCGCTAACACAATGCTCTGTCAGTTGAGCTACAGAAGCACTAATTTCAAACAACTATGTTCTTATTGGGAACAAATTGGGACACAAACATTTAAATCCAGGTGATGGTGTCTGGAAACTGTGAGATCCTGCTTTTTAACTAACTAATTGTGGCACAGCATTGTTATAAATAGGAGAAACAACCTAAAAAAATGCTAGCAAGGAGAAACTAATTGCAGTGAAAGTGCTACTCGTGGCTTCAATTGATGTAATGAAGACATCAGCTTGGTGGATCTGTCGCTAACAGCTGTCACTGTTATAAATTTTGTTGTGTTGATAATAAACAGTGGCTCAGGAATTCAAAGACGCAGTTGTTTGGATAAGAAAATAAACCGTGACAACATAATGCTCTGTGTTGCAATATCATTGTGAGAAAAGACATTAAGAAACAATATCAGGTGAAAATGTCACCCTGACAATGATAAACAGCAAAAATTGGCCACACTGACCCAAATGTTTTGTCATTAGCTGTCTGATAAAACCAGACATCTAGTCTCATCCTGGTTTCTTTCCTCAGAGGAGCTGCCACAAGGGGCATTAAGAGGAAATGTCACAACGTCTTTGGCATTTCTTTCCTCAAACTGCAGTGTTAATACTGGACTGTGCAGGTGAATTGGTGAGCTATCAGCTAAGAATAGTGGGTTTTGTTTTAAAAAGTTTGGTGCATATTACACTTAACTTAGTTAATTTTGTCCTTTGTAATCACTAGACATGTTCATTATAATATGGCAATTTTTATACCATAACAAGTTCTGGATTAACTAAATAATTCACTGTAAAATTTTATCATGATTTGTTCACCCTCTTGTTCCAAACCCAGGTAACATTTATTTCATTACTTTCACATGAAGAGATGTTTGAATAGTCACATTACTTAATGCCACACAATAAAAGTGAGCTATACATTTCTCAAGAACTTATTGAGTAGCCAACCTCTTATTTGGGCCAAATGATAGCTAAAGCCATATAATAGCTTTTAAAAGACTTCACTTACTTTCATTTTATGGTGAAGAGCAGTTTATACATTATGCGATAAATCTTCCATTTGTGTATCAGGAAAAAGCAACACAGGTTTTTAAAATAACATGTGGGTAATAAAACATGACAAATTTCATGTTTGATGATAGGTGGCATTTAGTAGCTACAGTATCAAAACAACTAAACTGCACCCTTTTCTTCACAATTAATTAGATAAATAACCATCCTACATCTCATGCCAAAGTTAACTGCAGTACTGAATGGAACTTCAGAATTGTAAGCAGTTGCTTCAACAATATTTGTGCCAGCTATCCCAAGTGTCTGCTGCCAAAGCAACTGTCTCCCCGAGAGCTGAATATGATTATATGCTTGAAACTCCCAGAATATTTGTGTCGTATGTCTCCTCATCATTAATTTATCCATTTTCTATGTAGTAGACGCTGTTGTTTGTTTGACAGGAATGCAGAATGATTTATTGAAGACATATTTGAGTAATTCCACAATGAAACATGACAATAATGATACAAGAACCAAAACACTGCTTGGGAAAACCCAAATGACAGGGAAACCTTCAATCAATTAAGTGAGAAGAGCTGACATACATTATATGTTATACATTATATGAAGGCAAGATAGAAATTGACAGTTTGTCTTGAGTTCTGACTGCTTAACATTGGGCTAATTCTTACTGTATGGTTTTGTGCTGAACTTCATACGGCATCATCAATACATTTATGAGGTATGCAAATCTTGTCCTGAAGACACAAATTGAAACGGTTTATTCTTAAGCTTTGTGAGATGCATAAAGAATATTTCACTTTGTTTGCAAAAATTATTTCAAGCATTTAAGCCTTTTTCAGGCTGAGGGCCCCTTGGTGAATACAGAGATAGCGCAGTAACGCCCTCTTACATATTGTATGAATCTGAGTAGTGCATTTTTAACTGCAATTGTAGAACTGACATACATTGCTTTGATTATTACTTCGCAAAGCCATTAGAGTAATCAGTATGGATAAGACCCACATACTTGTACACACCATTTTACTTAAAACATTTTATTGTGGGAGAAACAATAAACATTTACAACTTTCAGCTCTAGTTGAAGCTGACTTTTGTTTAGTGCATATTAATTTTTTAAAACAAAGAATAATGAATCAATATCACACAAGCATAAGTGGTATAGCTGTACATCAGCTGTAACTCTGTATTGGTCATAACAGCCTGGCTGAGAGTGTGATGTCACTTTTATACAACAGTTAAGTAATGTATGTATGCAAATGAGTAAGAAAAACAAGGATGCAACTAAAAAGAACTTGTATACAGTAAATATACTGGATAATTTGGATTTCCAATTTTGTTGTTAACATCATATTATTTGTCATATATTATCTAATTATCTCACAGAACATCCAGTAGGATGGAACTAAAGTTCAGTGATGATTCTTACTGATGGTCTTAAGCTGTTGATGATCTATGAGGACCTCAGAAAAGTTTGTTTTATCACCAAAGAAATTAAACTTTTTGTGGCATCTGTGCTGCCACAAAATGAAAATCAAACTTAATTACATTCACGTACATTTATCAATATTTGCCTCATGAAGCTGTCAAAAAGGACAAGTGCTGATGGCTGAGTGTTTCATAAAAATCTATCATTTTTTTACAAGCTACGAAACAAACACACAAACTAATGCTGCACACAAACTCAAGCTGCATTGCAAGAGGAAAGTGTGACAATGTCATTTTGTCTCCATGAATCTTCCTGCAGTAATGATGGCAGAATGACGGAGATTACAAACTGCTCTCGCAAGTCAAAATGAGAATTATTAGTTTGTGGATGACAGTTTAATATATTGCACTGGCCCCCAAAATCACATTAATTAAACTCCCACTGATTTGCAATGACTGCCGTGGGAGAAAAGAGTGGCCAAAGATAAAAAGATGTGAGCAACTCTCATTCATTAGCACAATCACATTATTGTGCTTGTGCTGCAGTCAAGCTCAGTAGCCAGAGTCCAGGTTCTGTAAATCCCAACAGAAACTTGCATTATTCAGTGTTAAAACCCAGTTGGAAATAAATAGGCTGAACTTGTAAGTGTAAGTTATCAGTTTAACACACTGTTCCCCCACCTAACATGCAGAACAGGCTGTGTGCAACAATTTCACTGGATCATGAGAATGATTATATAAAGTCCTGTGCTTTCCATCTTTTCCTGTGGGTCGATGATGCTATTTGTTAATGCACTGCATGTTTCAGAATTAGAAACCACCATGCTCACATCAAGCTGTCTCCATTAGCATAGGTACAGCATGCCAGTAATCTTTAGAAATGTTTTGTCTCACACGATGCAAGTTTCTGTCATTGGCTGATTGACTGCCACTATATAATGCCAGCCATTCATGTTTGCTAATGGGCTAATGGGTCAAATTGTCAACCAACCCCACCCACTTTTATTTTTTTTTTTTGTCAGATATTGTATGTCACTTGAAATGATAATCTTTTATTTAGCCGTTTTTTAGCAACTGCTCAGTTTGTTTAAATGAAAGCTGCACCTCCCTGTCTGTGACCTTTATTACACCTGAATCAAAGGATTTAAACTGATAACAAATGGTGCAAAAAGATGCTATTAATACTATAAATAATAATAGCTGAACAACAGTCTGTAGCAACCAAATAGAAAATATGCCTGTGGTTATTGTATTATTTACTGTGTACACCCGGGAAAGATGTGGTGGACATTCATGGTGTACCTGATATCAATTTTTATATACAGTAAGAGAAACCATAGATAAAATGGCTAAGATTTAAGAATCTAAGAGTTGATATACGCATTGCTATGAGTTTAATCCAAGTGTCTGTGAAAATTGAGAAGAAGCCTGCAGCTCTTCGAAGTGAGTCGTGACGGTAACACCCCTGGCTGTTCCTGAAGCTCAGCTGAAGATTAGTGTCTTATCCTTCCCATCATCCCCTGAGAGAAACACACTGACACAAAGAACTCACATACATAAGGCCATACATTTGCATAGACACACAGTTTCTCCATCAATCTGTTCACAAACATACAGGATGCAATATACCAATTAATATTCATTTAACCACCTGTTTGTTTACGGTCTCACCCAGATTATACAGAATATTCTTCATTAGTCAATTCACAAATCATGTTGCGAGAGTCAAATTCTGCACAACTAGTGGCACCAAACAAAACTGCAAAAATAATTATAACAGTATTCTTACTGTCATTGGCTAAACAAACGGATAGGCCCTCCTCAAACGATCACCATTGGTTAAGTCAATGTTGCTAAGTCAGGCTGGTCAGGATGCCCAAACAAACACATCAATGTTTAGAATGCACCACAGATCAACATTGTTTACAATTTTATAGGACTCATTTACAAAAGGCTTACTAGTCTTTACATATTAAACTGGGATGTAAGAATGAAAATAGCTTAAAATTCCATAGTACAAACTTTACCATAATGAAAGAAAAGCAAAAATAAAGCCTCCATTTTGCTATTAAAAAAATATATTTAAGTGTAATTGAGAGTGTTGAGGCACACATGGCTTTTTTTGCAGTCCTTGTTTGGATCATACAGAACATGGGCATGTCAGCACACAAACACTCACTCATTCAAACCTACAGATACTTTTCAGCGTTGTTCAATATACAGAGTTTGTTTTTGTGTGATTTTTCACTTACCAGCAAGCTGTGTCTCAGGGGACGCAAGACTGTCTTTGTAAAAGATTTAAGAAATCTAATTCTCCTCAAAAATGGCGCTTTCTCAACTCATATCAATTCTCTCTCCATATGGGCATTTTTGTGAGGCGACTGGTGAGCTGAACAGAGGGAAAATGAGGAAAACACTTTTGGGATATAGCTGGAAACAGAAAGTGAGATTTCTCTGCCATTGAGGAAAATGAGGAAGAAGTGTAAAAGACACAGAAAAGAAAAGTGATAATGACCTGCATTCATTTGTAGATGCAGGTGTAAAGAGGAGTGTGTGAAAGAGGGAAAGAGATCTTTTTTTAGACTTTCTGTAAATACACTGTGGAGACAGCAGAACATTATGCAACAGAACAGATTTCGCAATGGCTTCTGCATATATTACCACATGCTCTTTGAATTTCAGTTACAGAACAATGACTGCAGTATGTTAGTATGAGAGCGTTCCGTCTCAGCGCTCTTATTGTTTAGCATAAAAACAAAATAGATTTTAATGCACCAAATATTTGGGATAAATTAGGCCCTACAATGACAATGATCTGCTATCGCTGTAATAGTTCTGCTTGAGTGAATAAAGCAAATAAGACTGAAATGAATTTGGAGTGGAGAGAGAATGAAGAAAAAAAGAGAATATATGGGTCAAAAAAACAGAGAGAGGAGCTGAGACAAGGACAAAATAAGAGAGGATGAGAGGAGAGAAGAGGAGACAACAAGAGACGAGACGAGACAAGAAGAAAAAATAAAGACATCATGTGGAAAAAACCTGAAAAGCTAAGAGATCAGAGGGTTGAAATAAGATGAGAGAGAATGAGCTTAGATTTCAAACTCTTGTGCATGTGCTGTCTGTGGAGATATACACAGAGAGACTGCAGTGCCACAGGAACTCTCTCTGATAGGTGACTTTCCCTGAATAGTATCACCTCACATCTCTTCATATCTGGAGAACTGCTTTGTGCTTCTACTTTGAAACCTGGATTTGCTCTGAGTAAGGTTAAAGAGGATGAGAGGATTTGTAATATTTATGAAAAGAGTCTTTTTGAAGTTGTCACTGGGTTCATGAGCAACAAACTTGAGTTAAACTATATGATTACACACACACAAACAAACACAACTTATGTTCCATAGTGTTTGTCAGTAAAGGCAAGCATTTATGTTCTGCCCAAACCAGAATGTAGTAAAGATAAGCCTCTATATTCTTGAAAAACAAGACAAAAAAGTTGTGCTATGATGTCTTGACCTGTAGGAACATCTGTCTGATCAAACTGTCACAAACTGAGCCATTCTAAAATAATGCATAGTAGAAAGTCACAGAGAGAATTAAATATTATCCATCCATCATAATTTGAACATCAAAGAAAATAATCCACATGTCTAGTTGATGTTTCCTGACAGCCACAGAAATTACCTAAACATGCCATTGTTAGTCTGTATATAAACACTTCACTAGTATTAATGAATATATAGGACAAAGATGAATGCCAACAGACTCTCTAAATCTCTAAAAACGTGGGTGGCAGAGTTTTACCCAGAGACAGTAAGAGAAACTTTGAAAAACTCTGAGAAATCCTGAAGTGAAAGAAAACACTGATGCTCAGACTTTCACAAAACCTGCTTCTCGCTCCAGGCTAAATAACAGAACTTCCCTTTCCATGTCACATCTCTGGTCTGAATCAACACAAACAAACTATGTTCTAGCCAAATCCTTGTTCCACATTTCCCATACAGCTCAATCTGGCAAGATGTTTACACAGCCATAAAGCTGTATGCAAGCTTGCGGCCACATTGTAACATTTTCAGCCTTGCTCATAACATTCCATTAACTCATTACAACTTCTGTTTCTTTAAAATGACCATAGACTATGGCCATGATTTTGGAATGATGAAACCTACTTGAAAATAATATGTCTGGTATATAAGGCTAAGTAGTCTAAGTACTCTGATGGATGTCTAATGGTCTAATGAAGGTCTAATGTAACTTGTTTAATCCTAGAAATAAAATGCCATCAATACAAAAAAGAACCCTTTATAAATAAGCATTTACCTAACCTCCATTAAATCCTTATCTCTAGTTACCCACATTCCCTTGAGTACTGCTGCCACTGGGCAATATGAGCAAATGCACTGACGCTCAAACCTAATGCTTTTCATGAACACAAAGACCTTAGACTGTCCTTTTCAATCCTGTGTCTCTGGTGTTGCAATTCTATCACCACAGGCAATCTCTGCAACCTATAGCCTCACATATTATTGACAAGCATGTACCCTTGCATTCATAAAAATAACTGTGCTTGTGTAGGCTTTACAAAACCAAACAGCCATTATTCATCAAAGAGGAACTTGCCTCTTCATGATATCAACAATTCTGCATGCAATTAAAAGATAACAACATAAATAACAACGTTTATGGCTGTGTTATCAGTTGTTGAATCTATCAAGTGTTTTCGTGTTGCATTTTGTGATCAAATCACTTGAACCACATTCAAAGCTGGTCAGACACACATGGTCAGTGTGTAGTTTAAAGACCGAAGGACCACCTACTCATCTTACATATGACCTAAACAGGGAAGTTGTGGTCTACTGGTTAGTGAGTCTGGTTTGTAATCAGAAGGTTGCTTGTTCGATTCCAGTGCCTGAAGTGCCCTTGAGCAGGGCACCTAATCCCCATTGTTCCCCAGGAAGTGCAGTGATAGCTGACCAATGCTCCAGGTGTGTGTGTTCACAACTTGCAGTGTGTGTTCACTCCTCATCGGTGATGGGTTAAATGCAGGTCACATTTCACATATGGGTAACCATATCTGACAAAAACTTTCCCTTTAAACAATGAAGGTCTCACATTTCAGCTTTCCTGATGTCAACATGAGGTGACACAGAACGTGTGATCTAGCACATCTGAGGTTAATGCTGCTGCTTGACTACAATAACAGTGAGCGTTCTGCTAAAATGTCATGTTTGTGGTGAGATTTAAAAGTATATTAAGAAACAAGAGAGTGCTGACGTCTTTGTGTTTCATACACTCATGCTAGCAGGAAAAGTACTGGGACGCTTCACTGGTTGTGTAACAGCACATCTGTGTTCACAGTATTCCAGGCAGGCTGTCAGTCTTGCATTGCTCAGACATGCCATGGCTAAACCTGCTCCCTTTGATAATGTTTTGTTGGTGGAGAATAAACAGACAAAATGATGGTACAATGCAAGTTGCTCTTCATTGGCTTTTTGTTAATAGTATTAACAATACTCTATAAAATTTATTTTAAAAAATATTACAATAATGCACAACTACCACATCAAAGCACTGTGTAAACACTACAGAAAATGTCATAAAGCTGCAATGCTCTCTGTATGAGAATACAGTCTAAAGCTTAATTTAGATTTTCAAAAAGAAACATTTGAACATGCTGAATCAATCATATTTTAAAGCGGAGAATCATATTCACCATAACAATAAACAAAGCCTGTTAATGGGGGCCAATGTTAGTTCATTCCAAAGAATTCGTTACTTTATGTGTTAGTAACTAGACCACACTCTTCCAGTTTCCATTAATACAGCATCTCTGGCCATAATAGCATTTGACTCACGGCAGGCAAGAGTGAAAACACAGTTCCGAATTCTCTTTGATGACGAAGTGTTGATTGGTACAGCTGCCTGATACTTTGTTCTCATGCAGTGCAGTGCAGTGTTATAAAATGCAGAGCTGGATCAGCATAGATTATCTCACTCATAATCAAAGATGCTGTATTGCTGCTACATGCATTTTTTGACCACAAAATGTGCATTACCAGAGGCATCAGAGATGCCTTAAAAATACATTCTCTAAAGGTCAAGTGTGTAATTCCTGCTAGTGACATCAAACAGAGTAGCAAAAATATGAAAACTATAAAAAGTAATAAAGATTCAGACACTTTCCCGTTGCCGTCAGGTTGTCTGGCCCCACACTTACACCATTGGTTAAACCAGTTTTGTTGTGTCTGAGATCTATTTGATATGCATGAGATATGACTGGAATTGTTCAAATCGTTTATAACCTTCAATGGCAAAAAGTGAAATTTTAAGACTGCAGAACCTGCAAACTTTATTTCTCTGCCTTCAGCTCATACATTTCATGTGTTCCACACAGATCCAGATGAGTTTTCATTTATTTATGCCAATGTCAGTTTCAATTTGATATATCTCAATCCCTTCTGTCTCCAGCAATTAAAAATCAAGCTTCCCTGTGGTATACGACTGACACATAAAAGGCGGTACTTCCCTATGCATACACGTTTTATTCCCTCCTGCTTGCCAAGTTATTTCAGATAAATAAGTGCAGAGAAATAGCATTAAACAAATAACTCACTTCAATAGTATACAAAGCTGTTTTCATTCATTGTACAAATACAAAGACTGTGATATTTTTACTCACACTCAACTTTTTACTCTACTATTACAACTATTAAAAAGCCAGTTTGCTTTGAATAAATGTATATTTTAAAGTGCAAACAGCTGCGCTGGCTGACAGGCTGATCGTTGTCTTTTGTTAAAGGTGATGTTAATGAGGTATGTTAAAGTGGATTGGGTGTTTAAAGTGGGGTGGGTGGGGCCACATGCCACTTCACCAACATTAGACTCTGTTGATAATCTTGAATAATCAAACACTGACGTCAGCTGACTGAATGACCCACACATAAATCTGAATTTGAGAGGTTGTGTACTTGTTAAAACATGAAAAAGAAAAAAAACACCTTGGAAGTGAAGCTAGAAGTACGGGTCTGTTCAACATACAAATACAGGCGGTTACATTCTTTCTTATTCTAATAACTGCTTTTGAATTGTATGGTTTGTGTTGTGGCATATTGATCTGTGTTCTAATCATTTTGCACTATACAGAGATTATGTCATTTCTATATAACCCTAAAGACTTACAGAAGGTTCTCTACAGATGGGTCTGACCACAACAAACATTTTTATACTGCTGATAACTTCTTGTACTCATGGATTCCTGGAAATATGGAATATTCCACCTTGCTTTTGCATTTGGATTCTAAAGAAACTGTCAGGAAAAAAGGGAACAATCACCCTCTACTGCACCTTCGGCTGTGGGTTCCCCCCACACGCTTCCTTTTTCCATCCTCAAATATGAAACACAGGGAGCTTAAATCCATAAAGAAAGGCCATAAAGAGGGTAAAGGCATTAGCCTGGTGAAAATGCATCTGAGGCTCTCACAATACAAACGCAAACACACACCATTTAGATGATTGAATGTCCACTTTGACCCTATAAGTGCAATTTGAACTGAGAAAGGAGAATAACTTGTCAAAATGTCACTGAAGATGTATTTAGAGTTGTGGGAGGTGGTGTAGGAAACCAGGAAAAGATCTCTGAGGGAAAAGCCTGAAACCGAGAGTAGGCAGGTAATTGGGGAAACATCATTGCCAGAAAGGATTGTTTACTGTTTGTAAAGATGGGCAGGATCTTTCTTGTTGCGGTTTGCTGGCAAGTTCCAAACTAAGGCATGTGGGCTTGAAGATGCAAAAAACACTTGATCACTGCTTTCTTTCAAAAACCCACAATGAGTTTTTGTTTCAGCCAAAGTCTAAAACAGATGTTAAATGCTTTCTCTCTATTATGCTTGCTTTTATTCCTGCTTTTTGAATTGGTCACAGTGTGTGGGTGGTGCCCGATAATTCTGGGAGTTTGGTGCTTGTGAAAGTTCAAGAGAATCTGAAGTAGAGGATGCTTTTGAGATGAACCAAGACAGAACATCAGTGTCAGTGAGAATGAATACCTGGATAGAAAAGATACAAAGGACTTGAGATGATGTGTTAAACATTGGCATCACTCTCCCTGACATGTACTTTAAACACTAACTGTGCACCTCTACTAACAATGAAAAGTCTTACTTCCCAAATATAAAAGAAATATTATCTGGTGATGGTTTCAACAAATTAAAAAGCAGGAATACAAACAAGCATGTAAAGAAGTAAGAATTAAGCTACATCCAATGCATGAAATTGTACTCTGTTACACAAAATACAACAAATAACTAAATATAGGTGGCGTGTTTCTCATCATGCTGCATACAGATCACCTGCTCATTTCTTAAACTGTTTAGAAAATGCAAGACATGATGTGCATTCTTTACAACTGTGGTCTTTTTTCATTAAAGGCAAAAACTAACTGTGTTCTAATTCCAGTTCTGTATTTTAATTAAAGTCCAGGATGAAGTATATGAAACTATTTTTGGTGCTGGTTCAGCACAAATATGTCTTGAAATGACATGATGGCTTTTCTACGAGGAGACATGTCTCCACCTAGTGTTGTAAACTCAGTCCACAGGAAAGAACGTTTGTCCTTTTCTGGCTCTGCAACTAAACTGTGGGAACCCATGCAAAATAATTACTTATAGGTGATAAATAAAAAAAACTTCTTGGCAGAGGTTTAGAATTTTCAGCAAGTCACTTTTATATTATTTATTATTGGATCCTTTGTTAAAATGGTTTAGATAGGATTATTTTATAGACAGAAAACAAGATAAATAAGTACATTTAATAGAGCTATATCCACAGATTTCAGTACATTTATTTCAGTTACAAACCCTTGAAGGAACCTAGGGTTAAGGACACATAGGTAATAGCCTACAGCTCATGTCACACATCTCCTTGAACTTTAGTCAATAAAACTACACCAATAAAACCAGACAGGATTCCACAAAAGATGGGAGGATTTCCACAACATTAACAGAAAGTCCAAAAACACTCAGAACCACAGTTAAACAGGTAAGGCTTTTTAAAGTTGCACTGTTTATGAAACTAAATAGAACATTTAATCTTTGCATGTCAGTGAATAAAACAGTTCTAATACTCAGATAAAGGGGGACCTCTGATGGTGGGCTGTAGGAACAGCAGGCTAATGTCACAGCCCCTGCCCTCTATATTTCTTGAAATTCCCCTTCTGATAATAAAACATAGACACCCAAACCTATCTGTCATTCCTCATCTCACATTAACCCACTACAATACTGTATTTTGCCTCTGTATTACTGTATTACTGCTAATTTTTAATCATTTTTAATCATCTTAAAAAATAAACTGCTGCAACGAACTACCTTTGTTTGGGAGACAAACATGTTGCCACATATGTCCAAGTTGTTGCACACATCCGCCTCATCGATCTCTCAGTACATGTGACAGTTAAGGAAGAGCCACATGGATTTATTTCCATGACACAAGTTACTATTTAAGAAGATGCGGCGCCCATATTCCTGAAGTCACATGGATGCAGACAAGTCATGAGTTTAGATCACGTGATTTATGATGAGACGTTTAACTCAATATCTTGTGTAAACTCGTGGATATTATTATAAAGTATATTTAGCATGTTGTTAAAAAATGTCTGACATGACTGAAAGGGCAAACCTTACGAACTTAGTAAATATTTGTTGTTAAACAATGCACGAAAAACGGAACGCACACCAATGCAATAAAGACTGTTTAAAGTCACTAAAATAAAACTAAATCGAGGGCTTGTCTGTGAATATCTGTAGATGTTGATCCTGAGCATTTACAAAATTTACAAATGTTGATGTTTGCTTAGAAATTAATGCTCACAATTAGCTTCAGTAATATTACAAGTTACGAAGCACAATAATATTATTGCTTATACAGCAGTGATGTGTTGTTGTAGGGACCCTTTCCTCCGCAGGATGGTGCCAGTGATGTTTTTATTAGTAGGAAGTGGGCGTGTCCTTCTCGTACGTGACTCGCCAGGAAGCGTTTACCCAGTTTTTCGCTGCTAGGTTGAACGTTTACGGGTGTTTTTGCAAAGTCCACGTTTATCATCCGACTCTAACAGCTTTGTTCACGGTAAGATGTCATTCCACTTGGTAACGACATAATGACAATTTACCAAGTGTTTATATTATTACAGTGTTTAGATCAAAGGCATATAGCAAGAGAACGTTAACTTCTGATTTTATTAATCCGTGTCAATATACGGACTGTAAGTAAAGTTTTATCGAAGCCGTAGACCATTTATTATTCGTTATCATTTGTCTGATATGCAATATTTCATTCTGTTTTTTTCTTATCTTTCAGCACCATCAAACTGGTGGCATTATGGCAGTGTTTGAAAACTGTAAGGTGGTGTTAGATGTGAAGTCTTTGCCCTTCAAAGAGAAGAAAAAGTTGAGGTTAGCGCTTCTGGACAATGGAGGAAACATCTCCTATGTTGTCAACAACGAGGTTTGACCATGTATTTTATTTTGACATTAGTAACACAGAGACAAAACAAAGAGCTGTTTTTAAACACTGGTAATGTTTACATAAATATACATTGAGTATTTATTAAACTGGATCTCCATTTTCTTCTGCAGTGTGCTTTTGTAGTCACAACTAGTTTGGATGACCTGAGCAGTAACCGGCTGAGGAGTGTTCAAAAGCTGAAGATCCCAGTGGTTGGACCGCAGTATGTATGGAGTTGTCTGGATAAAGGACATCTCCTGCCTTTCACAGAGCATACACTGACCCCACAGCTGACATATCGCAGCCCTGAGCCCCTGCGTCACCCAGGTATTAAATGTTATGAAAGAATTTGGGCATTTAGCATTTATCCAAAGTGACTTACAATGTGGGTTTTCTCTTGTGAAATGTAAAAGGGATAAACAGGGTTGGGTTTTATGGCATAATGTATTGTTAGCTGACAGCCAGATTACTAGTATTTGCTAACTGTGGGTGTGTTCTCAATGTATGTATGTTTGCAGCTTTACATTTATTATGTGAGAAACAACATTGAAAGTAAGTTTGTTTTTCTCACCATATAGAGTTAAAAGTGTCGACACAGCTAACAACAAAACAAAAGGTTAAAAGTCAGTCTCCAATCGAAACTGGTATTCTTAAAAAGGGAGGAGTCTATCCTGGGAGAGTCAGGTAACCTCTTGTGTTGTATAGGAGATGTATGTCTTATGTTATTGATGAAAGCAAAGGTCATTTCTATATATCAGTTTCTTTCAGCAGAATCTGTATCTGATTTGTCTGTCTTTTCCCTATTGCATTGTAAGCAGAATTTACAAGGGAGGCGACCATGATCTCCCTGAATTTCCCTCACACTTTCAAGTGGCAAAGTATTCATTTTTTGAGAGGGTACATTCAGGCAACACACATTAATGTAATGCTGTCTTCATTTAAATGCATATTTTCACATCTGTTTGTTGAATGTCTAATGTAGGTTAACTCAAAGACTTTGTCTGTTTTGGAGCTACAAAGTGCCAAAGGAAAAGCAGGACAGCAGTATCGTGTCTTATGTGCCATCCTGCATGAAGCTGAGGTTTGAGTAGCTCCAATATAGTAAATGATTAACTAAACTAGTGTTTGTTTTGTAGAAATAAGAAGCATATATATCGTGAAGGTGGTAGTGAACCAATGACAGTTAAATGGTGGTAGTTATTCATTCTCTTTCATTATAGAAAAAAGTGGTTCAGGACAAGATTGTGTTCTGCAGCATCTCTGAAGACGCTGTGGAAACGTATGTGACGTTCATGAAGAAAAAGAAGGCTGAGGGGTTCACACAGATATTCACATTTCCACCTGAGGCTGAGTGCTTGGCATCTTACAGCCTGAAACAGGTTAGACAAACACTCATTTTGTTGTTTCTAAAGAACACTCACTGAAGATGTCATTGTGACTAGTAATTAAAGGGACAGTCCACCCAAAAATGAAAATTCTGTGGCACTGCAGAAAATGAAATTTTAACAAAGGTTTAAATAAATGAGAACAAAATATTAACTTATTTGCAAGGTAACTTTAGCTAAAAATCAGCAATACACATGATTTCAGTAAAATGTGCTTGCCAGTTTGCCATACAGTATTTATATTGTCCATTGATTTTTCATTGTGATTGGGTGCAAAATTGGTCTCCTCCATTTTCATTGGCAGCTGCTTTTGGAAGAGAAGCTGAACTGCAGCACGTTGTCACAGGAAGTGGGCGTGTTCGTGGAGCTGGTGTGGGCCGAAGCTCTCGGTTCCCTTAACAACATCCTGACAGTCCCTGTTTCCAGCATCAGCCTTAATGATGTAAGAATGGGCTTAGAAAACCACTCAACCAGTGATATAGGTCACAGAAATTCCATATCTGAAATAAAAATGATGTTTTAAATAGCTTTGGAATGTTGCAGGTTAGTCGGGTGGAAGGACTGCTACTACAGGCACAAAAGACTGAAGATGATGCTAAAGTTAATGCCCTGCTAGAGGATGCCAAAACACTTTTACCCCTCAGAATGATCGATCATCCTAACAAACACAAGCTTGTGTCTCAGAAACTAGACCTTTGTCAGGTAACACACATACTACAAACTTTGACATTGAGGGTGATTGTGTCTCTTTAATAAGACGTAACTGTTCTGAACACGTTTAGCTGATCAGAGATATTCTGAATGTGAGTGAAGCCACTCTCAGAAGTCCTCTGCCCTCGTCTCTGGGCAAATATCGTGCCCTGAGATGCAGTATTGATGTGGTTCCATCAGAACATCCGGACTTCCATGTTGTTTCCCAGCTGCTTCAAGACAAGTATAAACACATAATATTCCAGTTTGATGGCATTGTATTGGAGTTTTTTTATTTAAATGATCTTAATAATTTTGTATCCACAGGCCAGTTCAGATACAGCAAATACTGTGTGTAAACAGGGTGGTGGAGCTGCAGATGTTTAGGGAGGAGCTAGGCAACATTAAGCCCCTCCTCCATTCTACTAGTCCAAGCAGCTTTGTTGGAATACTGTCACGGTAAGTGAATAACTGCTCTAGTCTGATGAAAAGAACCACCAAGAACCATAAGAACCTGCATTATATGTATAAACAGACATTGAATGCTTGATATTTCTGTATTTTTCTATGTAGAGGTCTGCTGCTGCCCAGAGTCGGAGTAGAACAACACGGAATTGAGAGGACGGATATAGGGAATCTTGGAGGGGGAGTCTACTTCAGTGACTCACTAACGTAATTGGTCATTTTTCCTAAAGGGACAGTTCTCCCAAAATAGAAATGTTTGCCATAGTTTATGAAGCATTATACCATTTCAAATTTGTGTGTAATTCAGAGCTGTATGTATGTATTTAATCCTGCATTCTTTATCACAGGACTAGTGTGAAATATTCCAAGCCAAGCGTAACCAATGGTTCTCGACTGCTGTTGATATGTGATGTGGCTCTGGGCCAGTGCAAGGACCTGCTTAAAAGAGACACCAGTTTGACCTGCGCCCCGGAGGGTTATCACAGCGTACATGGAGTCCGCCGCACCCCAAAAACATCCTCAGACTTTGAGGTGTGTTTCCTGCTAAATGTCCCCACATGATTTTCTTCATGTATAAAATACATTGTTACCTACACTTTATCTTCTGTCTATTTTACAGGATGATGAGTATGTTGTATATAACACAGACCAGATCAAACTCAAGTATGTAGTGCAGTACACTTTAGGGGGGGACCAACTGAAAGAGTTTCAGCCTCACATTGACACCTCTGTGGAGCTCACGCAACCCACTGAAAAAAAACGTGACAGCTGTGGGTGTTCAAAACACATCCATCTTTTATGCTTTGAAGAACCAGTTGTAGATAACAGTAAACACTGTGAAGGAATACCATACATAAATAATACAATGTATGATACAAATTCACAAGTTCTTGTGTGTGGATATGTTTCTTCAGTGTCAAGTGATGACAGTGATGACAGTGAAGATCTGGAGGGCACCAAAAACCCCCTGGAGAAGATGACCGCAGGTCTGCTGGACAACAGTGGTCAGACACTTCCTCTGAAGGCTGTCCATGTGAGGTGCAAACTGATGGATCTGCTGTGTCAGGTCAGTCTCTTAAATGGACATAACATTTGGTTTGGACACAATCTTGCATCCATATAAGGCAGAACATGCATTGAAATGTACTTTATCTTTCACCAGGTCATCATTTTTCAGACATACACAAATCAGAGCCAAGTTCCCATTGAAGCGAAATATGTCTTTCCACTGGAGGAAACGGCAGCAGTGTGTGGATTTGAAGCCTTTATTAATGGAAAGCATGTGATTGGAAAGGTGGTTAGCGTTTGGAATTCATCAAATGTAGCTTTTGCTCTCAATTAGATCTCAAACCTTAATATTTTTATTACATTTCTTTCTTTTTCCCATAGGTGAAGGAAAAAGAACAGGCTCGTAGGGAGTACAGACAGGCAATAGAACAGGGCCATGGAGCCTATCTGATGGACCAGGATGAACCTGTACGTTGCTAATTACCATTTACTCATAGATTATTTGTTACAGCACATTGGCCATTTAAATGCAGACCAATGGACAGCAGGCATTAGCTTATGTAAAGCTGTTTTGATGGTGTCCTCAGAAGCTTTCTTTTAATGTGTATGTTTATGAGACAGGATGTATTTACTATCAGTGTGGGGAACCTGCCTCCTGGAGCCACAGTTTTGATCAAGGTGACCTTCATCACTGAGTTGGTTGTGAGAGGAGGATCCATCATCTTCTCTCTGCCTGGCAGTGTGGCACCGTGGCAACAGAGCGCTGCTCTCAACCAAACAACTCAGGTATGACACGGTCGGCCCTCAGTCATTTACACTACATTTACATTTGGCTCATGCTTATATCCAAAGCGACTTACAGTGAATTTAAGGTGTACTTTTTTATCAGCACTTGCATTCCCTGTGATTAAGACCATAACCTTTGTGCTGCTAACACAATGCTCAACCAGTTGAGCTACAGAAACACCGCTGTGCTCAGCTGTACCTGTAGTTAACTTTAATTCAGTGTTTGGACTAACATTTATTCCATATCAATGAATTTGTGTTGTATTTCAGACAACTGTTGAGAAGGTTTCTATGGCAGAGCTTCAGTCAGAAGGGTGAGAATCTCATACCACTAAACATTTGGAGGAATTCTTCAAAAATGAGTTATTTCCCAATTTATTTGCATAAACACCATCAAACTTACAAATGAGTGTATACTGCAACCTCAGACTCAATTTGCATGGCGTACTCCCCAAGTTTGTATACTTGTCACTCAGTGCTGGGATGAGGAGAATGCAGAAGACTGACATTATCCAGAATTATTAGACCAATTTCTGGGGATTTCACCCCACATTGTTTTGGTGTTAGTTGTCATTATCCATTAAACAATTCTCTCTACCTCTTTTTTTAGAGAGTTCTCCTTGTGTATGTCTATTGAAATGCCTTATGAGATCATCAACTTGGAGTCTTCACACCTCATCAAAACCAAGGTTGTTTTACACTGAATTGGGCTTCATTGTTTGAAAAATCTTTAGGATTAATTAATTAAGGAGATCTTCTTAATATTATATGCGTTTTATTCACTCAGAGGACAGACTGTAAAGCAGTGATCTGTACGTTACCAGGACAGACTCTTGGAGCTGAAGGGCTTCAGGTGACGTTCAGTCTCTCTAAGATCCACATGCCCAGGATGTGGGTGGAGAACCACCCAGACAAAGAGAGCCAGGTAAAGAAATGCTTAGAGGGCCAAAGAGACTATTAAGCCACATGTAATCCAATCACAAGTGGTAGGTCAAAAGAAATAGCTGTTTTCTCCTGGAAGTGACACATGTCTTCCATGACCAACTTTGGTGATGTCATGAGGGGAGGGTCTCTGACGTCTCTACTCTCTGATATTAACTGTGAACACTATGATCCCTTCAGGCCTGCATGCTGGTGTTCTATCCAGATTTTAAATCCAGCTCTGAAGGTCCATCCAGTGTGAGTGACGTGGTTGTCCTACTGGACACCTCAGAGTCCATGCGTGGAGATGCCATGCTGAACACACGCAGGATTGCTCTTCAAGTCCTCAACACGCTCAACCGCTCTCTGAAGATCAACATAATTTCTTTTGGCACTGGTTAGTGTACGCTGTGATTTATTCAAACATTACAGGAGAAAGACAGTATGGTGGACCTTGGATTCAGTCAGTTTATGCAGAGATGTTAACCTGTGTTATATATAATGTTGCATAATGTATGTTCTTGTAGATTACAAGGAAGCGTTTCCTGCACCAGCACCATTAGATGAGACGTATGAATCAGCCAGACAATTCATTAAAGTGAGCATTTAAAAATGTAGCATTTACACATTAAGAGTTGGCTTGGAAGTATTGGAAAGTCACATTAAAGTTCTAGAAAGTCGGACCGGCTGCTTTCTAATTATTTGGTCCAAGTCATCTATTTCAAGTCAAGTTTAATCAATTTTTGATTAAAATCATTTTCTAATCATTTTCAAAATCTAAGGACAGAAAATTAACTAATATTATTAAGTTGGCAGAATTCATATTTTTTATTTATTTTTAAACCGTTCTGATCATGAGAAAGATTTTAGTTTGTTTAATTTTTGTGTATATATGTGTATAGATATGCACACACTACCTAAATATATGTATGTATGTATGTAGTGTAATAAGGGCATTACCAGCAGAAATGACCATGCCAGCCACCTAACCTTTGACCTCTTGGTTTGAAATCTGAATCTCTGTGGTGTTAACAGCTGTCTAGTGGAGCTGGTGGCAGCACTGAGCTGTGGCGGCCTCTTCGTAGCCTCAGCCTGCTGCCTCCATCTCAGGGCATGAGGAACATATTGCTGCTCTCTGATGGACACGTTCAGAACCAAGCTCTGACCCTCCAGCTGGTCCGAGAGAACTCCCACCACACACGCTTCTTTACCTGTGGCCTGAGGTTTGAGTTTAAACACAAATCTGTTCATTCTCCTCATAAAGTCAATAAAGTCATGTCTTCTTCTTATAATGTCTCTTAATTAAAACTGATTTAGAAGTCTACAGTGACTCATGTTTGTCTTTGTCTAGTTTGACAGCTAATCGTCATATGCTCAGAGCTTTGGCTCAAGCAGGTGGTGGGACGTTTGAATTTTTTGATACAAAGATGAAGCACACTTGGGCAGAGAAGGTAAATCACACATTGTATTCCTGTTTATCATTTAATAACAGAGAGCATTATCTAGCCTTTATAATACGGGTCCCATATCTGCTCTTGTATTTAAAGAAAAACGTAAAGGAAAAAAGTTCAAAATAATAATGCTGAGCCCTGACTAATGCCATTTTGAACATGTAAAATAACTTTGACTGTGTTTGACTGAGTTTAACAGAAACATCTGGCATTTACAGGTATGCGCTCAGATTCAACGCATGGAGTCCCCTGGCTGCAGATCCGTGGCAGTAAAATGGCAACAGTTTAATCCCACAGCGCCCCCTCCTGTTCAAGCCCCCTCACTGCTTCACGCTCTCTTCAGTGACTGTCACACACTGGTGTACGGCTTTGTGCCACATTGTACTCAGGTAGACTGATGATCTGATGCTGTGCAGGTGTATCAGTAGTGTTGCAGTTGTTGTTAGTGCTGGGTTATATTATAAACATCAACAGTGATTTGGCTGCTATTATATATTAATCAACATTGTGGTTATGGTAACATTTGTACTTGGCTTTTACTTGACATTCATAAACACTGTCATTACACATTTTAAAGGTGATAATTTTTCAGCTGTTTTTAAATATATAAAACGGTAACTGAAGTGTCTGCATGACATTACAGTCGCCTGTTTTAGCATTTTTTTACTAGGTTGTTTATTTTAAAAAATGAAAAATACTGAGAAATAATTTTAGCTTAATTGCCTAGCTATAGCTGTTATGCATTTTGAACTGTGCAATATTAACTTCCCTAGGCCACATTGTTTGGTGATCTGAGTGGACAGGAGATAAAAACAATGGTGTCCACCACAGAACTTCAGAAGACTAAAGGAACTGTGAGTGTCCTCCTAAATACTTCAAATCACCTGACATCATCAATTGTTTATCAACATTTTGTGTGTGTGTGTCTGTCTGTCTGTTTGCCTGCCTGCCTGCACGTGTGTGTGTTCATGCACGTGTAGTTCCTTCACAAGCTGACAGCCAGAGCCATCATCAGAGACTATGAAGATGGTATACTTGGAAACAGTGAGGCAGAACATGAGGTACAATATTTGTTTAAGAGGGTTAATAGAAAATCATTGAACTTTGACAGCCAGCTGCATATATTTATATAAATATGCTATTGAGGATGACTGGCACATTTGGTAAGAGATGCACTTGGCATGCTGTTCCTAATCTTTATATCAGGGGAAGAAAGCAGAGCTGAAGTCCTACATCACTGAACTCAGTAAAGAGTTCTCCATCTTGTCCCAGTTCACCAGCTTTGTGGCCATTGAAGAGAGGGTAAAATTACTACTGACTGAAACATTATATGTTAAGATCATTGATGCTAAACATATTAATGGCCTTTATGATCTCGTTTTCTCTTTTAGGACCAGAATCAGCTTGACACTGGAGTTACAGATATTCCTAAACTCATTGCAGAAGAGGATGTGGATGTTCTGCCATATGTGGGCTGGACGGAGGAGGAGCCGAGAGCACAGAGTTATGATAAAGAGGAGGTATTGGTAACCTTAAAGCACAATAACAGCATTCCTAAACATGATTGTGTCATTTACTGTAATTTATGTAGAAATCAAATCTTAAGCCCCTCTGTTATAGATGATTCAGCTATTTACCATAATACAATTAAGATGTGTTTTGTTTTCCCAGGTAGAATCGGTGTTCAGGAATATGGTCCTTTTTGAAGAAATATACGATGACATTGATGATAGACGTTTCGATGCTTTGTCATCGCCCTCATGTGATTCCCGTGATGATACTGTATCATCCATTAAATATGTACCATTTAAGCTAAGCACCATTGTTAATCCTGATGAGGATTTAGTGCCTCCCTCACCCCAATCTGTTCAGGCTTCTCATTTGAAGTTAGGTTCTTCTGGGGTTGCCAAAAGTAAAAGCTCAAAACAGTTTGTTTATCGCAAAAAACAGTCCTTACCACCTCCTCCATCTGATCCTCTTCCTGGTGCCCCTAATGTTTCGTATCTGCAGGGCAGAATCACGTCCATTACTTTGGGGGCTTCTCCTCGAGTTTCTAGGGCTTTTCAAGCTTCTTTTGAGACTTCTCAGGCTCCTGTTTTTGATGCTCCTACTTGTGCTTTTCCTTCTGAGGCCTCGCCTCAGGCTCCTCTCTTTGATGCTTCTCCTCTAACTTGTGTCTCTGCTGCTCCTGCTCAGGCTCCTTTACTTGAAGCTTCTCTTCCAACTCCAAAAACTTCTACAAAAACTTCCAATTTTATGTATCATGCTTCTCCTTGCTGCCTTTTCTATAATGTCCCCTCTCCAGCTCCTCCACCTCCTCCAGCTCAAATCATTACCCAGAGTGCCATGAGACCTGAAGCTTTCTCTGTTAGAGACATTCCCCCCCATCCAGCCTATATGCCTTGTGCTCCTCCTCCACCTCCTCCTCCCACCAACTTTCTTTCATCACCTGTTAAACGTATGAGAGCTGAGTTAACCTTAGATAAAAAAAGTTTCTTCAGAAGGGCTGCTGCCCTTAAGATGGCCAGGGGTTTATCAGGCCCTAAACTCGCACCTTCATTAGACTTGGATTTATTGGAGTGCAGCGCTCCAATATGCGACATTTCTTCTCCATCTGGTAACTTGACTCACAATGACATCAGTCTTGTTCAGATAGTTGTTGTTAAGCTAGTCTGAAAACTGTTAATATTTTTTGTTTCTCAATTAATTTTAGAAATGGCTTTGCCAGAAATAAAGTCAAGGCCTGCCTCTCGACGAATGCTTGGGTTTGGGCTAGCCATGGCAAAACGGCACAGACCACCTCATACAGTGGACTGGGATGAATTGTTCCAGCTTCAGCATGAGGTACATCCATATTTAATATACACTAAATATAACATTTATTTACAATGTGTGATTTAAATTCATATTAATTTATGCATTTTGTTTGGACATAGGATGGATATTGGGAATGTACTGGGAGCCTGAGTAGCTTTCTCAACCTGGACATAGATTTTTTTGCCAATGTCTTTCTGAAGGAGAAAGGCATTTGTTCTTTGGGTAAGAAGTTCTTTGATCACATTGTATCTATTATACACTATTTGTTGTAAAAAACATGTGCTCCCAGCGAAATACAATGTTTTTAGCTATACCAGTTTGTCTGTCCACACTGAATACCACTAAACTGCTGCACATAATGGCACAGTCCAGCCAATGAATGAGACGTTCTATGTTTAATGTATCTTCATGAGGAACAGGTGATTGGACCAATGAAATTTCACTGTGGGTGGGGCTACCTTGGACAACACTGCTGAGATAGGACCCAAGTTGACAAAAGGCCTGGCTTATTGGAGCTCTTTTGTCCTAATCATGAACGAGACACTTGTGTATGGTTGAGTCAGTCAAATAGCAGGTAATTTATTTAAGGTTTTGTCCGTAAGGTGTGAAGGCTCATACAGACATCCTGAGACTGGTGGCCACTCTGCTGGTGCTGCAGTTGATTCGAGTGAAGAATCTAGAACAGGGAAACCTGCTTCAGTCTCTCTTCTGTTTGAAAGAGTCTGAGGGTCCCAGGTAAAAACACACAAGACAAAGAGTCTCACACAGCATAGTTGGGAATTGCTCTGAAGTTCTGTGGTTCTCCATGCAGGTCTGTGCACTGGGAAGCAGTGAAGAAAGCAGTGGACTGGGCTTGCTGGGCGGATAAACAGTATCCATGTGTTTGCAGCAGGCTGGAATTTGGCTGGGATTGGGAATCATCAACACGACAGTTACTAGGCTGTGATTCTCCTCTTCCACACTCTCCACTCATACCCATTCTGGAGAGGCATGTGGATTTATGGGTCATATAGGGACTGGACACAGATCTCTATATCTTTATTTTGACTTGCTGAACTCCATGTCTATAATATACTGTAGCTATAACTATATAAAATATCATTTTTTTTCAAAGCTAGCTTGCTATTGCTAGCCTATCTAAAATTACCTACCCTGCCATTAACTATTAGAAAAAATACCTTTTAAAAATTAATAATATAAAACTAGCTTACAGATTACACACTACTTAAATGCTAGCTTAATTTTACAGGCTTGAGGTTACACTTGACATAGTTTTCTGGTTTCATTTAATTACCAACACATTAACAATTTACTGCAGTCAGTGTGTATGAGAAATAGTACTTGAGAGAAAAGAAATCAACTGATATAGTTACCATACAGGTAACTTTCTCACAGATGACAGATATCTGTTATATCCTGCTGTGGTTAAACAACATCATGTTTATTTTGAAACTTTTAGATTGTGATCAATAGCATTGTTGCTGAGTCTGTGTTAAGCCTGGTTTAATGGTCACATTTAAGGCAGTATTTGCATCCAATTACGTTTTCATCAGCTATCAGGTTTAATGTGTGTTGTAGCCATGTTTCCTTTCAGTGTCCTACAGGATCAGCACGTATAATGTATATGTATTGTATACTTATAAAATTCAATACAATTTTACATAACACCTCAGATTTAACAAAATGACCCCCATGTCTCTTCCTGTTAAAGGTTTGCTTTAATTAAGCTTTAAATTCAGGTTCACACACTTTTTGCAGGGCTGAATGCAGAGATAAGAGTGACGTAGCTTTGATTTCACAGCAGTCAGAAAACTACAGACAAGATGGGTGCAACATTTAATGAGTTTCAACACAGCTATAGCAATTGCAGCGCAAGTTACAGACTTTCAATGTGTAACATTCAGATAGCAGTTAAAATGACAAAATAATTCTGCTGAAATTTAAATGGATGGGTAGGTTTGTGACTCAGGGTGTGTCAGCAAGAAGGTTCCTGGTTTGATTCCCAGCTGGTTTAGAAGGTCTTTCTGTGTGGAGTGTGCCTGTGAGTATTTTTCCTCCATGGTCTGAAGACATTCAGGTCAGGTAAAAAGCTGCTAGGTAACTGTGTGGTCATTTTTCTATCAGGGAGCAACCTGGCAGAGCTCTTGAATTTGTGCTGCAGACACCTGGTAGTCTACAGACCCCTGTTTAAGGACCACTGCTGTATTAGACTGACATGTAAGCATACCAAAAATCTTAGAAAATAAGCAACATGTTCTTGGGAACTTCTCTGCTTTGCTTCTGACTATAAGAATTTTTTATAACTTTTTGTTTTTGGAAAAGATGTTTGC
>JBAJNP010004790.1:0-22376 GCA_036877545.1 Yasuhikotakia modesta | reverse complement strand
CAGAATCAGGTTTATTGGCCAGGTATACTTAAATACACAAGGAATTTGGCAAGATAGATGTAACACTTCACATATAAACATGTGGTACAGTACTGTAATAATAGCCATTTATTATCTTTTCAGCTAAAAGGCAGAATACAAATGTTTTTATTAAGTTAGATGGACATTATATAACGGTTTCAAGTTATGTTTTCGTGTTGGTAACATGTCCCACATTGTCCCACACAAACTTAGTAATCGTCCCACATTTGGTTTGTTTGATGGTGGTCACCCTACTAAAACCTTATAATTCTAAGGTAGCAAAGTACTGATAAAATGTATACCTTGAAAATCGCTTTGGCTATCTGCAGTAAACAAAAAAAAATGCTTATCTGACATAGTCTAGCTACATTGATAATCCATTAACCGGTAGTCTTTAACCGGTAGTAATCATTTGGCTGTTTGGTTTCATTCAGATATCTTATATTAAAAAGTGCTTAATAAAACCAATTGTTATCAGTTTCCACTTTTGTTGAATAGGTTTTAGGCTTTGATTATCTGACACTGTTTGGTTGACACATACCTTGAAACTTTTGTGATCTGCAAAATGCGTGCCGTGGGTTGCCGATTCCTGTGTAGGCCTTTAAAATTTTATATAATGTTACAATCTCCAGGATTAGGATTAATCGTTTGTTATTACTTTTTGTGATTTAGATGTTGTGGCTTCTTAGACAAAGAGCATCTCCTGTAGTTTGGACACACCCACGAACGAGCCATTGGTGGAATGAAATAGTTCCTGTGTTTAATCAGTTCATCCAAAGCTTCAGAGTTTCTCCAGAGACCTTTGACTGCATTTGCCACTGCCTTGGACACATAATCGGTAGATGAGACACCAATTACCGCTTGTGCATACCTGTGAGATACCTTGTGCATACCATGGCATTACACTTTGGAAATTAGCTACTAACTGTGAATACAGAACCCTGAGTCATCTGTTTGGATTGGGCATTATCACAGTATTGAATTCTGTGAGAGATTTCTGTGACTCTGTCATTAGGGTGCTTCTTCCTGTTCACAAACCAGTCCCTGATGAAAATGAATTTATGGAAATGGCCAAGTATTTCCATGTTCGATGGGGTGTCCCGCAATGCGTAGGAGCTATTGATGAAAGTCATATTCCAATAATAGCTCGAGAAGAATATGCCAGTGATTTTTTTAATAGAAAAGGGTGGCACTCCATAGTACTACATGGAGTTGTCAACGGCAAAGGGCTATTTTGGGATGTATGTGTGGGGTTTCCAGGGAGTGTCCATGATGCCTGAGTTCTTAAACAGTCAGATTTGTGTGAAAGATTGGGTGATGGATAGCTACTAAACAGACACAGGATAAACATTGCAGGGCATGATGTTGGATGCTTTTTGATTGGAGACCCAGCCTACCCACTGCAGAAATGGTTAATTAAACTGTTTGCAGACACTGGAAGACTTACCCCAGAACAGCAGCGATTTAACTATAAAAATAGGTCAGTGGTGGAAACCACATTTGGGAGGCTTAAAGGGAGATGGGGGTGTTTGTTAAAAAGAAATGACTGCAAACTCGAAATGGCAAAAAAATGGTGTTAACCTGTTGCGTGTTACACAACATTTATGAAGAAAATGGCGACCGCATTTTAGAGGACCTTGCAGATGTGCATGAAAACATGCAACCCCCATTACACGCTGTACCTGACCACGGCCAGCAAGGAGCTGATGTCCGAACTGCATTAATGCACTATTTTGATACAGAAGATGAGTGACACATTTTTTAAATAATTTAACTTTATTTATCGTTACACAAAGTATTAAATAGTAATGAATAAAATAAATAACAATAAATAAATGAGTAATAAATAAATTGATAGTAACTTTTTAATTAAGTTAATGTAAATACTGTCCAGATTATTAGTAATGAATTTACAATAAAAAGATATAATAAATATAAATAGACATACAATAAATATAAGTATAACAATAAATAGTATAAATAGTAACAGTTGGTTAAATAATTTTGGTGAAATAATATGTAAATAGATATGTAAATAATGTAAATAAATGTAAATAAATATTGGTGAAAAATAAATATATTTTTATTTTTTTAAATAAAAATAAATATTTTTTATTTCTTTAAATAATTTTTTTTATGTAAATAAATATTGGTGAAATAATATGTAAATAGCATGAATAGTGTGTGGGTGTGTGTGTGTGAGAGAGAGAGGTCACTGTTCTTTTTCAAGTGTTGTCACAATTCGTCCCATGAGGCCCAATAATTGCTAGTGGTCTCCATTCTGTTTAAGAATAACTCATTTAATTTTTCTGTGTGGAGCAGAAAAATTCAGTCTTCAAGGAAGGTCTTCAAGGAACATCCGGTCTCTTTTTTCATCTACTTTCTCCACATGTTCCAGGAGGTCCTGCTGCTGCAACTCCCTTTTTCCTGTAAAATACAAAACAATTAATACAAAAACATAAAAATCTAAAGCATAACCATGTTGAAAACCTCAATGAATACACATACAATGGCCGTTAAAGCAATATGGGAAAAAACATAATGCTGCATCACTACATTGTTCCAATGTAAACTAAGGCATGGCTTCTATAAAGCAAATATTTAGACAGATGGTCTGTCATCGACAGATGGTACATCCTCTTCACATGAAACACCTCAACACAGAATGATTACAAGATTAGAGCATTGCTTGGTTAATTAGGAAAGATATAGGCAAATAACAGTTAATAACAGTGCTATTTACGCTGGTAAAATAGCAAGATTTTCTGTTATTTATAGTACTTATTGCAAATAGTGTCAATTAACTGCCCCTCAGTATTGTACTACATTATAAAACATTGAAAAATTATTGTAGTACATTTATATTGTACTACATTATAAAACAATAAAAAAACATTTTCATTAAAAATAAATGCCTTTACAATATGATATGACATTTGAAAATGGAGAAAAAGAAAGTTCAAGAAAGGTGGATTCGAACTTGCATCAACCGCATCAAAAGTGACAACGCCACACACGTAACTGTACACGGATACTTTATCGGATACTTTGATTGTTGGCTACATTTTTTGACAATGTAGCCCAACTACAGGCAACATTGTTTGTTGAGCATAAAAGTGCAACGATTGACAGTTTAATAGAAACATAGGAAAACGATGATGAATTCGAAAACTTTATTTAAAATATTAAAAAGTACCTTGAACATTAAAATATTAAATAAATGGCATGATTGATTTGATACACTGAAGTGCGCAGCTTATGCGCGTTCTAAAAATCTACATTTGGATCTATAATTATTCACAGCATTTTGAAGTGTCTGCAATAACAATACCGTACATAATCATAACCGCCATTTATCGCATTACCAAATACCGTCACATGCCTAGTGAGGACGGATGATGGGCTAATACCTACTTTGTTAATGCCATGCGATCGACGTATTGGCCACCGCTGCCGCACAGTCTTAGGTAATTTACCCTAATTATTTTGTAAGTGGGTAAGATACATTTACGTTATAAATATGTTCTCCAAGTTTTATGTTGATTGGTTAGTAACGGGCTTAGCTGGTCTCAAACAACAAAGCTTGCAGAAAATATTTGTAACCTAAGAAATGTATCTCACCCACTGAGACTGTACGGCATTTGCCAGCTGACGGTGACTATCCGTCTTCACACCTGTAAGAGTTATCCACAGCAGCCACGAGTCGCAACAAAGTGACGTCAACTCCCCCTTCGACTGATTGGCTAGAGGAGCAGCCGTCGAGCTAGACTAGTGGACCAATGGTGATGCTCATGAAACTCGGATTGCAACTTTTTGAATCGTAAGCGCAACTTTTGGAAACGTAAGCGCAAAACATGGGAACAGGAACAAAGGGAGAAATAATAAGCGCACAAAAAATAAAACGTGAGCATGTTTCAGTTTTGTGCAATATTTTTAGACCCGTGTTTTTAATTTTTTGATTTACGCTTATTATTTCTCGATTTGCGACCGCAATACTTTAGACGGAAATCTGATCCCATACGGCGGCTACAGACGGCGATCAACGAAAGCAGCCGCTTACAGTCGGGGGCGGAGCTGAAAACGGAGCCGTCAAGTCGGACACTTCGGGGCTTTCGTGGTTTGCTGCATCTACGTCAGTCACGTGGCGTTTGCTTGTTTTATTGCAGACGAACTGGAAGCTTTAGAAATGCCATTATTGTTATATGAAATCGAGCACAATGAGCAACAAAGGTGAGTAAATGTTCAATGTAATTAGTGTTGTTTTTATAAACAGCTTATGTGCTTGTATAAATAATTTAATTTTAAATTTTATACTACCCGATCCGAAATGGTTTCTATATTTTACAGTATTTAGTGGTGCAATGTTTGGCTTCTGTAATCAATAAATAGCTTTTTTTCAGAAGGGAGATATATACATAGTAAGTACAATTAATGTTTCTGTTATGTAGATTGGTTAAAAAAACTACATTTTGTGTAGCAGGTTGCCCCTCTATACAGTCCCACAGAGTCATTCAGGCTTCCCAAACAACAAGTTGAGGTGCATATTAGATCATGTAAAATAATTACAAGTGTTGGCATGTTGTCTTAATAACCTGTGTTCTACCTGTGCAGGATGTTATTACCCTTGGCCCTGTTTATATTAAAATACATAAAATCAAACTGCCACTCACACAGTGTTCTTGCCTGCCTTTGGACATTGATAGTGGGGCAACGGACAGATTTAACGTCTCAAAAGGCACTCCTGCCAAACATCTCCATGAGTTTTGTTGGTTTGTTAATACATACACGACCCACCACATCTCCTGGCCCACAGGCCGAAGGTTGCAGATGTCCAAGTTATATTTTGATGCAGCAGGTTTTCCCAACACTGTTGATAAGTTCACATATATTTATATATATATATATATATATATATGTGTGTGTGTGTGTATGTGTGTATGTATATACATACATATATGTAAGTGTTTAATGTGATTTTTATTGCAGATAAAAGGATTAGGATGTTACATTTTTTTCATTAATCACATGCAGTTGAAGAAGGATGAACCCAGCAACTACATAATAAGTATTAATCAGAATGCATGATGATCACATTACATTTAAAGTGTGTAATGATGCTGGACTGACATTTGAGTTATTCCATTAAAAATTATTATCTAGGTTATGCAGCTGAATATAGTAAAGGGTCTGAATGACATAGACCAAAATTAACCTATGCACAAAACCTAAATAAACAAATAACAATAAACAAAGTGATTACAGTAAAAATAAATGCAATCTTTTAATAAACATGATTTAGGAGATGAAGATGACATGAAAAGTTAATTGTTTTATGTGGAAAGTCCGCATATGAGTATCAGTGGGACTGAAGCTGTCAAATTAAACCAGAAATACATTGTCATGTGTTGAATTTGGCCAATTGTGAAGCAGCTGTGTCGTCATCAGCACTCCTGCAGTCGCTCTGAATAAGCTGAACTGGCTGAGTCAGCCGGCTGATCTCGAGACGCTCTCGTGGTGCTTTGATCGCACACTTGATAGTTACGTGCTGTCTGTGTCATTTCAAGTCGGACATAATTTCTAACCAGCATGCACTGCTTCAAGTCAGCCGCCAATCTGTCTGTGCAGCGCTGCATGAAGTCGAACACACCTTGTGTTTTCTGTTGTTTCATTTTTGTGAGGAGGGGGTGAGTGACAGGCTTATTGCACAATAAGCCCAAGCATTCCAGCCTGAGCCATTTTCAGGCACTCATTTTTTAAACAAATTTAAATGCTTTCGAGTGGTTCAAAATGTCTGGAACTTTTCCTATGTTCTTTTAGGCGGGTATACTGCCATTTTTCATCAAGACTACAAAAATTTTGATTTTGACTCTAGGTCCCCTTTAAGTACTCCTCAAAAAAATATAGTAACTCAAAATGTGCTCAACCATTTGGTTGAGCTGGCAGTTTGAAACAATTAGATAAATCTAATCAAGATAAAAAGTGAGAATTTCAGTTAATCAAGGATATTTAATCGTTATTGTAGAACAACCAAGCCTTTAATGTGTTAATAAACTGTATTAGTTTTTTGGGTTTGCAGAGTAGGAATGGGTTTATAAAAATGTATCTTTTCTAAATATATCAACAATGCTCAGGCAATGTATGTCATGTAACACTAGGATTTATTGTCTCTATTTTTAATACATAACTAACAGCGGTAACGCACAGTGTTCACCTCCAGCACTCACGTATGCAACCTTTTTTCTGGCCGTATGTATTAAATGCAAGTTAATAAATAAAATTTCCAGATTTAATGTTGAGTAAAAAGGCTTGAGTATTAAAAAAAAAATGAATAAGAAAATGTGGCGGAAGACACGAAAAATTTCCTATTAAAATACATTAGATGTAAAGTTGTTCTGAGTGACAAGAAGAAACATGGCTAAATCACAAACTCCCATGAGACTGGGTTGTCTCGTTGTTGCATGCAGTATGTACACGTCCAACAAAACATTCAGTTTGATGCAATAAAGTTTGTGTAGCAGGTACCAAACTGAGTTCTGAGAAACTCAGAAAGTCTTCCAGCAAGACTCAACAATAACTAAAGCAAGTTCTAGCCTGCTTATAAGAAACAACATACGAAATGTTTGTAGTCCCAAGTTTTCATTGATTCGTGTCTATTCACTAAATACAGACTCACTGCTAGTGTAACACTGTCGAAGTACATCAAGTAATTCAGGAATCTCTGTGTTAAATATTTCTTTATCCTTATCACATCTGAACTCGTCTTTCCCTTGCACCTGTCTCGTTCTTCTCCTACTCACAATTTTGTATATTGTTTCTCTTTCTCTTTACCTACCCTCCACAGCCTGGAACAGGAGCTCTAACATTAACTTTATTCATCTCTAACATTATAAGGCTAAGCAGGTCTCATCTACCACTTGTTAAGTGAGTGATCTTGCATACTTTGTTTCTACCCAGTGGTACCAAGTGTATGACAGAAATACTGCCATAAACTCTATATCAAAAAGTCAGTGGGACTTGCTAAAGAATGCATTAGAATCAACTTAATGACACATGGCAATCAAATCCTCAATGTGCCACGGTTCAGGGATGTATTTTTAACTGCCAGCATTGGGAATAAAATTAGTGATCCTCTGGTTACCAGTGAGACTCTCTAATAAGCATGACACAGCTGCTCCAAAAACACAGATTTGCAAAAGAGCTTCCAAACAGCTCATTTTTCTCAATTAGTAACAGCTGCTAATGATTGACTTTATCCACTATTATCTGCACAAACTGTGATAGGAGGCAACCTCATTTTTTGTGCTCACAGATTGAACAGATATCTTTAAAACTTCCCAGCTTTTGTGGTACACATGACATCTTCTGATCCACATGGTCTTCGAACTCTAGCTAAAAAAAGTTCAGTAAAAGAAGTGAGATGACAACAAGTTGATTGGCAGGACGTATAGCACATTCCTCAATTTGCCAATGCTGTTGCACTGACAATAAGCTGGCTTGGGAAAGGTGCGTGGTAAACGCATGTCTGTGTAACAAGATGGTCTGGGCTTTAATTTTGGCATCTCTGGACAATTTGAAGGATTTTAAGTACTGGAGAACAAATTTTAATTTTACTGGGGTTGATACAGAAAAGCCTCTCAATAGGGAAGAATGATATTTAGGAATCACTTTATTTAAAGTCATGGACAGACCCTAAGATGAAGCTATATCTTAAGCTAATGCTTTAAAGTTGGAATCATTTTATGTCATTAAAGACCCTGGACACTCTTTAGTGATGAATGTTTAACTGCTAGGTAAAACAAAATAGTTAGGCCCTAACTAATAGTCAGTTGACTTTTAGCAAGTGAAATTCCACAATTACAGTAACCATCAAGACAATGCACCATACACCACTAAATTCTAATTTAGTTAGTGCGTCATATAAACACACTCATGTAGGTTTTAGTGCATTTTTGTGCATCTTAATTTCAGCCTTGGTTCAATACTAAATCTGTTAACATTTTAGCATGTTTGTCCATAATAACACTTGTTACACGTGTCTTATGAAGTATGTACATTCCAACAATGAAAACCCTACTAATGAACAATTTATTGTTTGCTACAATTATATACAAACAGACCTGCATGAAATATGCTTTTCTATTATTTTACTTGGGTATGTTTTTAAACAATTAAAATAATCTGGTTATCAAAAAAATGTCATTTAAAAATTCAACATTTGCCTGATTTTAACATATGCTAGCGTCAATACAGTGTTAAAACTTTTTTCTGGAATGCTTCTTATATTTGGTCTTCTGTTTGTATGCAAAGAGGCATCTATTATAACACCACAATTTCTGTTTTGAGTGGGATTTATTTCTGCATGTTCACCGGGTCTCCAATCAGTTCTGGGCATTTTTCTTCTCCCTTTGCGATCCTGTCACACTTGAGTAGCAGGTCAAAGTTTATTTTGTCTGTTATAATGCTGTCCTTCTTATACTGAGGATGTTTGGCCACAAACTCTCTCATCCATTTAGCTATAGTCATTAGTTCACCTGAGAAAAAAATATTAAAACATGCTCAATAAATGCTGTCTGAACACAGAATTTAAATCTATTAAAAAAAAAAAACAGCAGAAACTCTGCTGTTTTGTAAAAGGTAACTCATACAGAGATTTTCAAAAGTTAATAAAAAAGAAAAATATGCAGCACACTGAAGTCTATAATTATCTACAAAGTGGTTTAAGCTAAGTCTTATAAAACCATTAATGCCATGTGCCTTGTATGCACTTGACACATGAACATCTGCATACCAGAAGCACGCCTTTTAATCAGCTTCAGGTAGTTGAGGATAGTGCAGCGTGTGTCAACATCCACCTCCATGTTTTCAAGGTAGCTGTTCAGCATTGGTATCAGGCCCTGAAACACTCCTTCCTGAAAAACACACACAAAAATAAGCCTCGGTCATCCAAATGAACACACAGAGTAAAGAAACGCACCTTCCCATTGATAATGGTGTCGATACTCATGAGTGTGTACTCTTCTCCTTCATTAACTTCCATCTGTACTCCATTTTGAGCTCCAGATGGAGGGTCCAGAACTGGGTTACAGCCTACAAACAATCACACATACATATGTGTAAACAGTCAATGGATGAAATTATTGACACCCATGGAATTTTTCCAGTAAATCCCTCTCCCTGAAACTGTTGCAATTACCAGTGTTTTGGGGATATGTTTATTTCTTCTATGAAATTGGAAAAACAATAAAGCAGAAGAAAAAGGCAAAAATTGCCAATTTTACATAAAACTCAAGAATTGGCAGGACAAAATTGTTGGGGACCCTTTTAAAACTATGGGTAAATCATTTTAAGCATGTGATGCTCATTTAAACACACCTGTGGTAATAGTTGCTGGCATAAACGTTAACTCAACCTTTGTGTTGTGTGCCTGTGTGTGTCACACCAAGCATGGAGAACAGAAGAGCCGAGAATTGTCTGAGGACCTAAGAAGCAAAATTGTGAAAAAATTCTAAACAATTCAAATCTCCAGAGATCTTGGTGTTCCTTTGAAAGTGAAGTGACATGTATTTGTCAGTTACGGTTGCCCATAACTGAAATGTAACCTCAGCCCATCCTTTGTGAGGAGTGAACAAACACTGCAAGTCGTGAACACACCCACACCCGGAGCAGTGGGCAGCTATCCCTGCAGCGCAAGTTGCTTGAATCAACTGCCCCACAACTGCTCCACACCTGACCTCATTTGTCCACTGTGGGTAATAAAATCAAGAAGTTTATATCCCATGGAACTGTGGCTAATCTCATTGGACATGGATGGAAGAAAACAATTGAGGAAATAATGTGCTGGATAGTTTGAATGGTTGAAGGGGGCAGTTGTGTGCAAGATTTATTATATAGTTGTGCGCAAAAAAATAATGAAATCTGGAGACTATCAAAAGATTGTAATGCCTTTATGTAGGGCCTAGTGTCAGAAAGCTGTGTCTGCATCAGAGGTCATGGGTGTTCCAGGAGGGCAATGACCCAAAACGTACCTCAGAAAGCACCAAGAAATGGTTGGAGATAAAGCATTAGAGTTGACCGGAAATGACCAGCAAGTGTCCGGATCGAAATTCCATTGAACACCTAATGAGATGTCAAAATTGCTGTTGCAAAAGGGCACCCTTCAAATCTGAGACCTGGTGAAAGTTTCCAAAAGAAGAGTGATTCAAAATTCCAGCTGAGACGTATAAGAAGCTTATTGACGGTTTTAGGAAGCGATTGGTTTAAGTTATTTTTTCCAAAGTGTGTGCAACCCAATATTATGTTTAGGACATCAACACATTTTTTAGGACACCAGCCCATTTTTTGTGTTTGTCCAATGGACATAGAAGAAATAAATGTGTATAACAAAATACATTTAGAACCGCAACAATTTCTGAGACAAATGGTGTATTTTTTTATTCCATAGAGGAAATAAAATGTATACCAAAAACATTTATAATTGCAACAGTTTCTGGGACAAATGGTATATTTTCAGGAAATTCCATGGATGCCAAAACTTTCATCCATGACTGTATGTATATATTTTGTTTTCATTGTATTTAAATAAAACAGTGGCCACTGTCATTCAGTGACAACTGACCTTTAAAAACATCCTTCCGAAAAAAAAACATGCCGTCTTGTACAGCGTTTCGCTTCTGTGCAACTTTCATGTTTTCATCAACCTAAGCATAATCCAAAGTTTTAACAACACACAAATGTACTACAGCTATTTAATATTATAAACCAAAAAAGAAAATAATACAAACCTTTGATAATGGAATGAGGAAATCCAGTTTATATGACAAGATCACACGTGTAAGAAGAACGATGAAAACTACATAAGCAGAATTCTCAAAATCTGTCAGTTGGACCTGTGACAAAACCAGTAATACAGAAACTTCACATATGTAAAATTAAATCCAGCAAATTTGCTCGGGTTATGTAACACTATGTGACAAAATGACACTTTCCCTTTCAAGGTAACTTGACACTGCATCATGTTTAACACTATGAGATATGAGGTATGCAACAATGTGGAAAGGCCTGCCCCTAGATGCTTTGAAACACTGACACAAGAACATTAGGAGCAGAGTTAGGAATCTTGGAGTCATGTTCGATGACTCCAAGACTCATTGGAGTCATCGAAAACAAGTGCAAAAAACAAGTGCAGTGGACAACTGTCTAGGGAAAATAGTACCATACTTATAAGATTTTTGTTGTTTTTTTTCAGTTGGTGCACTGTTTCTATTGTTCCTTCAATTGTACGTCGCTTTGGATAAAAGCGTCTGCTAAATGCATAAATGTAAATGTAGAGTTAGACTTGTCAGTGAAGGAGGACCCTAGCGCTTAGTTAAATTAAAGTCCATGAAGTCTAATAAATAAATAAATATCACTTAGGTATGCCCCCCTAGACTGAGCCTTACATGATGCTAAACCCCTAGCATGGGCTAATCTGTGTAATAGCATCTGTGATGCACTGAGACAGGCACTGTTTTATGACTGTATTACCTCAGCAGCCACCAACACTATAAGAGAATCAAATAGTGGAGGACGAAATGGGTGACCAATGGGTGACCAGCCGCAGCAGACACTTATAATATAAACTGGTATATAAACTGGTCTAGGGTGCAAAACAACATTAACAGGGCCAGGGAAAAACATCCAAGTAGGCAGTGTCTACTGAAAGAGCCCGTAGGTCTGGCTCTTTTGAGTGATGAAAGAACTAAGAGTAGAGCCACCTTAATAGTCTGAAAATTAACCAAGGATGACTCTAGGGGCTCAAATGGAACCAAAAATAAACCCCTTATAATAACAGGTCTAAAGAAGTGACCTGTGTGTGACCCTATCAAACAGGTTTGTGACTAGCAGATACAATGACCATATAAACGTTGAGGGTGCACCTGCAGAGGCGCTCTTAAAGAAACTCCAGCACTGAATCAACAGGTCATTAAATGGTATTGCCCACAACACAAATAGCTGCCACTTCAGGGTATACAGTCTCCTAGTCAACAGGGCTCTGAAACTCAGAATGGTCTCTACAACATCAGTTGATATAGCTGAAGAACAGTGCTACTAGAAGCAGCCAAACTTGGTCCTGGCAAACACTGGCTAGGAATTCCAAGAACAACGCTATCGAGGGAAATGCATACACACACAGCCTCAGCCACATCTGTACCATAGCATTTAGCTTCAATGGAGCTGCATGAGTGAAGCTAAATCAGAGGGGATAGTTTGTTTACTTCTGAGAGGCAAACAAATACACTTCCGCTCAGCAATGCCTCTACCAAATAGATTCCACCACTTGTAGATGGAGCCTTCATTTCCTGGGACTCAGCCCCTGCCTCAACAGAGAAGCAGAAGCAGATGTCAAAAGAATCCTGCAATGCCATAACACTTCTAGAGTGAGGACCAAGGTAAAAACTGTAGGGTGATAGAGCAGGTGCCTTTAAAAGGGTTTGTTGTGTGCAGTGCTACATCACATGACTCTGAAATTGTTTATAAATATGCCTGGTTTTACACATATTCAGACTCTCCACAGTCAAGCATGGTGCATTGTCAATTTTTCCTTCAAAAGAAAACTACAATCATTTAACAGGTCAATTTCATGAAACCAGTCATGAGCATATCTAGGCCATTCTCACAATGTACTGTAACCTTTAAGTTACTAAAATACAAGAGCAGCCATGTGCTTTTAAAATTGTTTCAGAATAGCTCTTTTTTTTTAAATGTGGGAAAAATTAGGTCTGTGTTTGCCATTAATAATAACATACATACTACAAACATAGACAGACTGATTGCAAATTGTGCCATCTAATGTGTATATAAAGTTTAAATATTACAAACATTTATGTAGAATTTATATTAATGTGTAATATGTCTGCTATAAACTGCTATAAGCCTTATCTTCAAAAATACACTTTTTTACCCCCACACAGTTTCACAATGGGTATGATGTCAAACAATTACATTTAGGGCTCTTAGTTAATTCCAATGGACTGTTTCATACCTCCATTGGACGAAACTCTACTCTCCATCCTATGTCAGAGTTCGGAGGGGGGGGCTTGAATCTCATTGTCTGCCAGTTGGTTGACTGAAGATTCTGGAAAAAAATTCTTGGTTAATACATAGTCTCTGTGTAAGTTTTCAGACATCTGAGTAAAATGACTGACAAAATAAAGTATTAAATACATAGAATGACTTAAAGTCTAAAGTCATTAGCAGAGAAAAGATCTATGGTCTATATATAGATATATATATGGGAAAAATATATATGGGGAACAGTGGGAAAAACAATCATCTGCTTTATGGGCAGTAAGACTAGACAGTTATGTTTTAAAAAACCTGTGTAAATTGAATATTTTGGGAAAAACTGGGTTCAAGTTGGCTTGCTAACACTAACTAACCTAAGAACACCATATTTATTATAATCAATGTTTATTATTAAATGTGACCGAAAAAAACACTAAAAAAAACACACTGGATGAGTAGTCAATAGTGTATAATCTATTTACAAATAAAAGCAACATTTCACAAAACAAAAACTACATTTTTGTAGCCTTTGGCAAGTATGTTAAAAGTTGCTCTGATCTATGTACAATCAATTGAAGTTTCCCATTTTTGATATGGTTTTCTGTTTACTTGGCATTAAAGCTGAATACCAAACTGTCACTCAGTGGGTTGTCATTTTTATTAAATATTTTTGAAATAAAGACTATATATATATATATAATGTATATTGGCCACTAACAGAATTAAACAATCTGTTTCCATGATTAATGTTTCTATTAATGATTATGATGTAAAATAAAGGAATCGGATGTCAAGTGTAAATACTTCAAAGTGATCTGATTCATTCTCATCATCCAGATGAATCTTTTCCTGGAAAAGTGACAGCGGGTCTCGGATAAAGAGATGAGCTATGTGCTGCGCCAGGAGTTTGTCAATGCCTGCAAAAGTGCAGTACAGCACGATTGAAACACTGAATTAATTGGGACTGACGAAAATTAGGGCATGTAAATATAGCCAGTGTGTGTCTGTTTACCTGCATCGAGGAGCTGCTTGTTTATATCTTCATCTATTGTCAACATTATGTCATTATATTTCTCTCCACAGCAGGACAGGTAGCTGTCGATCGAATCATATCTGGATTTATAGATCCGGAATTTATTGTTTTTCAGCGGCTGAAGAGAAACACATAAACAGCACTGACACAAGAATTTATGCCAGATTAACATTTTCCTCTCAATTTACAACATACATGTGCAGGATTCTCGGGACACTGATCATGTCAGCTGCTAACACACTTTTATACATTTTATTGTCTGCATATCTATGCACTTGATATACATTAGACTATTGTCTTTAATCACAAAAAAAATTGTGGGTCAGTGTTCTCACCTCCAGGCCCCTTTCCTCTCGAGTACGGTCATCCACAGATGCAGAGATTACACCCCACCGGCAATCTATGTCTGATATATAGCCACGATAGAAAGGTGAGGCAGCACTGAGGGCCATCTGCACAAACATATATGTAAACACATACACAGAGTGATTACCTTTTTTTCATGCAATGTACACCAACCAGGGGATTGCGATATTGATAAACAATAAAATAGCAATATTTTCTGGGATTTTTCCAATAACGATAATCACATGATATTTAGCATAAATTAAAAAAAATTAAAAAATACTTTGCGTATTTAGTCCGTATGAATGTAAATATCTGTAACGCCTGGCCAGCAGAGAGGGCCCTTTCCCCGTGAACTTTGACATTTGCCCTCTCTACTTCCTGGTTCATGACTTCCTGTTTGCTAGCTATAAAAGCGCAGGCTAGCAAACAGGAAGTCGCGAAGTGGCTATGTTGTTTTGTCCTGTCCTTGTCTTGCCATTGCCTGTTTTTGCCTTGCCCTGTTTGGATTTGACCCCTGCCTTGTTCTTGGACTTACGTGTTTGGATTATCTTTTGTATTCCTGTCTGCCCGTGTTTTGACCCTGCCTGTCCCTGACCATGCCTCACTTTAATAAAACTATGAAAACCCAGCACATGGATCCAGTATTCTTGCCCAGCCTACGCGTTGCACATTGCCGGCGTGTTACAATATCTGTATTTGAATTATAAATAAACTGTTCTGTTTTTAAAGTGCCGTGTATTTTTACAGTCTATGATTAGACCGTTTTGATTAGACTGCCATATATTTGTTGAATAAATTTGTGACTGAATCTCTGTAAAGGTGTTTTTTGGGGACGTATCCGTTCAATTAGATTTTTCTCAAAAGTAACAGCCCTAACGCGCATTAGCTGTTTTTCATCACAGTACATTGCGTGTATGTTGCGTAAAAGAGACGCACTCAGTCTGCGCACCCTGATGTAAACAATCTGCACGTGGAGATTCACTCACTGCATGTCTGCTGAACAGTCTGATCGAATCAAAAGCATGTACTGCAAACAAATGATATTAGTGCAAACTAAGTTCACAATTTAAAGACAAAATGTAAAACAACCTTTATGGTTTAAAGTAGTCACTAGCACAGAGAAAAATGTCTCTGGCAATATAATTGGTAACAGCGTTTTATTATATCTCGTCTTTATTATATATATTTATTATATATATACATCTTCTGCTTTTTCTGTCGTAAGTTACTTTCTTTCTAAATGATTCAGGCAAAATATGTTGCGTGCACTTCTTTACCCTGTCTGCTGCAGGCACGTCGTGTTTAGCTGACTCCTCCATCTCCTAAACCTTTCATAATTCTCATATGCACTATGATGGGTAGTTTGAAGTTATGAAATTAATATTGTGAAAGAGATTTGTTGTCACGCTGCTTTTGACTGTAACTGATTTCCAGCACATTTTGCACAATGTTTTGACTAACATCCGACCTTTCAAAACCAAACCACCTCCATGCTAGTGACAACGACCCACGTCTAGGAATTAAATCTAGTGTGGATTGAGTCTGCTGGTGTTTGAATGTCTTTCTACAGCACACAGTGAATGCGCAATCACTTAATTCAGTGTTTTGATTGGCTTCTGAAAAAGTCTCAATATTTTGATATTGCATATCGTTAAACTGCCAATTATGTTATCACACACAATATATATCGCACAACCCTAATACCAACATATTTTCATTTGGATGAGAAATAGGGAAAGGGATTATTATAGGAATAATGAATTAACTGGTGTCATCTCACCAATATGGGACAGAAAGTGGCCAGCTGATCATACAGGTATCGCGCCTCATTAATGCTGCATGCCTGGAAAGTCACCTGCAACAACAGCAAGTGTGCAAAGTTGATTAAACAACACTCAAACATTTTTCAGTAATTCAAAGCAAGTCAAGCACCTTCTGGTATCTGAGAATAAAGAGCTTACCTGCAAGCAACAGTTTCCCATCCCAAAGCCCATGGCATCCATGTAGATGTGGTCAGGTAGAGCAGCATGTGCAGCCTCTCCATCATCCTCATGAAATGTCTCCCTAAACGGGGATGGGGTGTTTTCATCTTTAAATACTGTATGAACAAGCATAAGAATAATTTTAGAATGGTGAGAAACACAACTGCAAAGAGTAAATATATTCGGCATGTTCAAAGTAAATTAACCAGAGTTGTAATTTTAGAGTTGTTGCTCAGATCTGCTGAGAGGAAGTGGCGCAAATCACATGATCCTGCTGACCTCTGTCTCTATCAAACTCTTCTCTCTTCTTTCTCTGATGTAACCTCTGCAAAAACATAATACTTCCTCTCAAGGATCAACAATTCTCCTGACCCTTGCACCCCTTCAAAACCTTCTCTGCTCTTCTCTCCCCACCTGCCCCCCACCTCCATCGGACTTAACACCAAATGATTTTGCATCCTTCTTCATCGAGAAAACTACAGCCATCAGTCATCAGTTCATTGCACCGCCACCTCTTGAACATGTGCAGACCCCTGAAGCATGCTCATTCCCCTCTTTCGCTCTTCTGTCTGAAGCTGACATCTCCAAGATCATCGCTTCTAATCACCCAACTACCTGCCCACTAGATACCATTCCCACCCATCTCCTTCAGGCTCTCTGTCCATTGGTTGTTCCCACTCTGACTCACATTATCAATTCCTCCCTCACCACTGGCTCTTTTCCCACTGCTTTTAAGGAGGCCCGCATAACCATACTGCTAAAAAAACCCACTCTGGACCCCACACTGCTTGGGAACTACAGACCAGTATCCCTTCCTCCCCTTCGTTGCAAAGACCCTTGAACATGTTGTAGCTGACCAGCTTTTTTCTTTTCTCTCACAGAACGACCTTCTTGACTGCAATCAGTCTGGATTCAAGAGCAGCAATTCCAGTCGTTGAAGCCCTGAGAATGGCAAGGGTGGCCTCAAAATCATCTGCTCTCATCCTGCTAGATCTATCTGCTGCCTTCGACACTGTCAACCATGGCATCCTCCTATCCACCCTTAAGTCTATGGGAGTCTCTGGAATGGCGCTACAGTGGTTCGATAGATCATCTCAGGGATAGGTCATTCAGAGTATCCTGGACAGCTGAGGTCTCTGAGCCCCAGCATCTTAGAACAGGGGGGTGCTCCAGGGCTCTGTTCTTGGACCGCTGCTCTTTTCCATTTACACAACTTCCCAAGGTTCGGTCATTCGGAAACATGGCTTTTCCTACCACTGCTATGCGGATAACACACAGCTCCACCTGTCATTTCGACCAGATGATCCAACGGTTTCTGCGCACCATCTCAGCATGCCTAGATGACATCTCTCTATGGATGAGGGACCATCATCTTCAACTGAACCTTGTGAAAACTGAACTGCTTATGATCCCAGCCGACCCTAAGACTCAGCACAACCTCTCCATCCAACTAGGTAACTCCTCCTGTGGTATGCTAATCGAGACAAGTATTATTGCACTTTGCCTAGTTGTTTTTTGCTCTATTGTTTTTCCCAACTTTGTAAGTCTCTTTGGATAAGTGTCTGCTAAATGACTAAATGTAAACCATCAACAAATGACAAGACAATTTTTTGATGTTGGGTTTTTATTTTTACAGCGTTGTGATGGGTATCCCCATCACACCCCAATCCCAGCCTACAAAACTGTATATCACAAATAAAAATGTGTTTTAATTGCCTGTGATTTTGTTTCATGTTCAGCAGTTTGTTGCTCCTGGTGACGTTATGTGATGACAATTCTATTAAATTTTCAATTATTTTCCTTTTCTCACATATATACACACCCTGACAAAAGGCTTGTCGCCTATCCAAATTGTAGGAACAACAAAAAATTCTAGTTGATCATTTGGAATCAGAAGTGGCTTACATTAAAGGCAAAGGCCTCTATATTATGCTTATTTTACCTTAAAATCTTAGCATGCCTTGATTTTTATTAATTTAATTAGGACAAAAATGTCACACTTTGCTTAGACAAAAGTCTTGTCACATCTTTAAAGGATTCAACCAATCACAGATTAGAGTGTGACCTGTGACAAATACTGTAATTAACACATTCCCAGATGTGTAGAAGAACCCCAGCACACCCAACCTTCATTTAAAATGCATCCTGAACTTTGACAGCATGCCAAAGATTCAACCACAGACCAAACTGCTGATCATCAAGAACCTGAAGACCAAGTCTCCTGACATTTGAATGTATCTATACATCAAGTGCAGAGGATAAGAAAAAGATTTTAAGAAAGTTCATGACAAGCCCTGGTCAGTAAGACAACTGTTCGAGAGGGCCGTTTGTTGGTTCAATAGCCCAGGGCCAGCCCTTTTTCACAAACCACTGTATCTATAAGAACAGTTTGTCAAATTATCTCACACATTGGTCTCAATGGCCGAATTAGTGCTCAGAAACCAGCATTTAACAGAAGACAACTAAAAATTGGGTTGCATTTGTCAAGGCCCACAGCTTGCAGGAAGGATGAATTGTGAAAAGGTGGCAAAAGGTTCATTTTTCCAATTAATCATCTATTGAACTGCACCCAATCATCGTAAATACTGCAGAAAACTTATTGGAACCTGCATGGACCCAAGCTCCTTCTCTTACTTTAGCCTCCACATCCATGTTCCTGAAAGCAAAGAAGGTCAACATGCTCCAGGACTGGCCAGCCTAGTCACCAGACATTAAAATTATTGAGCATGTCTGGGGTAAGATGGAGGAGGCATTGAAGATGAAACCAAAGAATCTAAATAAACTCTGGGAGTCCTGCAAAATTGCTTTTTGACATTCCAGATGACTATTAATAAGTTATTTGAGTCATTGCTGAGACGTATGGATGCAGTCCTCCAAACTGCATTTATTGTTTGAAGGTCATGGGAGTCACAATATTATACATACACTATTCTTTTTCCACTGCACCATACCATTATGTTCTGTACTATACATTATTTCTGTTAAGTGATAAGACTTTTGTCTAAGCAAAGTTTGACCTTTTTTCCTAATTAAATAATTACAAATCAAGGCATGATAAGCATTCTTTACGGTAAAATAATAAGGCCCTTGCCTTGCATATAAGCCACTTTTAATTCCAAATGATCAACTTTATATAAATAACCGCTATGTAGCATTTCATGATGTATATGATGAGCACTGCACGACAAACAACCCGGGTCTCATGTATGGTTATATCGTAATCTTGGTTCCCTGAGAGACGGGAACAAACATTGCGTAAGTTGTTGTGCTCACAGCCATGAGGCTGGAGTTCAATCCAATTAAAGATTCTGAAGCAATGTCACTGTGCAGCGCATTGTATACTGCCTGGAGTCTCAGTCAGTATTTGCATGTGATTTGCATATTGATAATGGCCAATTGATTGCAACTGGCATTATTCAAGATTTCAGAAAAGGTGAGGAAACAACGTCAACGACTGGTACAGTGTTTGTTACTGTCTCTCAGGAAACCGAGGTTAGTAACCTTATACGTTTTATGCTGTACTGTGATTTTTTTTTATCAAACCCAGGTGAGGCAGTGAAAATATTATATATACATATACGCACACAGAAACACATACAGGTATAGGGCTATTTTTGTACACAAACAAAACCAAAGGAGACTCACCCGGTACATTTATCACCACTTTCTCACCCCTCCTGTGACGAATGTTTCTGGTCAGGGTGCTTTAAAACAACAAATGTGTCTGTTAAAAATCCTACAACATTATACCTTTCCATGAAGGGACAGGAAGAATTATTCATTTACAAATCTAGTTAAGTAATTTCACAAAGTTAGAGTCAACTCAATTTAATTCAATTAAAAGACAGATGGCACATTGTATGCCTCTCGACTTGGACATATGCATGTCATTTGATGAAACACTTAAATCAGCAATTCTCACATTTTCCCATTTTAACACAATCAGTTTCAGTAAGGTTGCACACATGATCCCTCACCTGAACCTAGGATGTCTGTTGATGGCCTCATCTGGAAAAAAAAGTGACTTGGACACTCCTTTCTCAACAGGTGTTGGTTGGTACTCTGGCTGTGTAAAGCCTGCACAGCCTAACCTGAAACATGAATTCAACAACAAAAAAAACATTGAAGGTTCTTAAATATTATGGCAAGTCAAATATAAGCAAGTATATTACTTGCTATCAGGACCAATAAAGTGCTAAAGGCTAAGCACATAATACACCTTTTTAACCAATTTAGAATAGGTCTATGTGCTATTTAAAATGTTTAAAGTTCTTCACAAAAAATTACTCAGAGATTTCACCAGTTTTATTCTTGCCAGTTTCAGTCTCCATGAGAATGAGCTGTTTAAGTGTTTAAGGGCTCAGTCACTTGTGTAATTATTCAAAAAAAGATGCTGCTGGCCACACCACACCCATCCCATGTTTACGCTAAAACAGAGGCCTTATCCAACCCTACATGTTCGACCCCAAGTCAGACCAAAAGGAGCCACGTGCACAAACCCCACAAATGTGGTTTCTGTTAATAAACTTTTTAAAGAGTGGTTGAATGGAGTATTGATTCTTGTTAAGTGATGTGACAGAGAGAATAGCACTTGTGAATTTGTGCGTTCTGCGCAACTTCTGCGCCGCTGAAGGGGCTCTAGCAACCTCATAATGAGATGCGAAAGAAAATGAAACGTGAAAGAAAAACGATTTGACGTCGTCGCCTGACTTTTGAACACACACACAGACCAATTTACTGGCATGAAAATATGGACCAACAGCCTTCTATGTTTGAGCCTGAATCAGAGGAGGACACTGAATTAGAGGAAGAACCTGTTCAGCAAAGGCTGGATTTAAATGTTTCTCAATGGTAAAATATTTGGAATGTTTGTTTGAACGCTTTCAACGTTTTTCAGCATAGACCCAAGGTGACCATTGTCTAGCGATGTGTAATTATACTAATCCACATTTGATTGAGCAAAACAAAACAGAAAAACGAAAGAAAGAAAGTATTATCTTGAATTATACCCAGAACAAATTTATTAAAATGTTCAAAATGCCATTCTTCTTTCCCCACATGACTTGCAGGTAATGCAGATTTTCATCTTCATCCTAACATCTTCAATGTCTTCTTTAAATTTAAGATGAAGTCTTTTTGCTGGCAGTGACTTGACGTGTTGAACTAAATAGCAGTGAATCTGCAGTAGCTAAGTCAACTTTGTCAAGCTCTGAATGTATATTGAAAAAATATAAATACAAAAATGAGTATTCATTTATTCTAAACGGAATAAAATTAAAAATAATGCCAGTATGTAATTGATTGACAAACAGCCTAACAGTCAGAATTATCTTGAAAGCAGGAGGTATCAACACTCTCAAATCTTCTCAAAAAAAATTTGAGAAGATTACTCTCATGTTTTTATATTGCTATCTGTGCTAAATCTATGAATGTTGCTAACATTTGTTTACATTGCCAGTGCTAGCTATCTGTAATACATACAGCTTGTAATGATTGTTGGGATGTTAGCATCAAACACTGAGAGACGCCGACAGGTTTGTAAACTGTCTGCTGTAAAAATGAGCGGAGCAAATGGCAAATGTAATAATCCGTGGCCTTATGTCGTGGGATCCAGTTAAAAATAAACCGTAGTCGTGCATTAGCGGAGGCGGTACTGTTTGGGGGGGGGGCTATGCAAACTGTTTTCGTGAGGAGGGGATGATTGAGATTCTTATGATGTAATTAGGTGCAGCTTTCCAGATCGAGACGTTGTTAGGCACACATTTTCAAAACTTATATACTTTATATATATATATTTATATATACAGTGCTGCTCGAAAGTTTGTGAACCCCTTGACCTGTTCATATTTTTATGTTGTTTTACCATGATTTTCTTACTTTATCATCACCTACTTTTTATAAAATAAATGTCATATGTATGTTGATCAATTGCATATGTTTGTTTAGAG
>JBAJNP010004789.1:0-31818 GCA_036877545.1 Yasuhikotakia modesta | reverse complement strand
GGAACTGAACTTGATAGTGTTTCACTGTCACGAGCGCTTTGTTGGCGACCCGTGCACGCGCACGCGCGCACCTGCTGTATCACTGCTGTTAACTGGACATGTACTGATAGTGATAGTGATGTGATTATTTCTGCTGTGGTTGTCATGCCCAGAACAGTGTGTGTGTGTGTGTGTGTGTGTGTGTGTGTGTGTGTGTGAGTGGTGTGTGTGACCGTATTAGTCAGTCATTTATATTCCTGCATAAGACACTGGAGACACTCCATCACAGAATCCATCACATCTTTATTCTGCAGTGAATGTGATGAGTTAAAGAGCTGTGAAAAGAAATAATAACATGTTATTACAGTGTGTGGGTTCAGCAGGATCTAGTTCACAACTGTGTGTTTTTCAGTAATGTGGTTAGTTACACATTCACACCAGACAGAGTAAATAAATGATGTTTAAATGAGCAGAAAGATGATGAAGGATTTTATTGTTTATTATGATTGTTTAGTTTAGTATGTAGTAAAGAGAAAGAATCAGTGCATCTCTATGTGCATCTTTAATCAGTTCTGACTCCCTCTCTCTCCTCTGTCCTTCATTTGCCCTTGTGTGATGACCACTTCCTTTCTGTGGTTCTCATGTCTCAGTGTCAGTTAGACAGCAGCCTGTACTTCTCTTGTCAGATATTGTTCTCACACCTGTAGTCTTCCTCCTTGTTGTGTGTGTGAGAGAGAGAGAGAGAGAGAGAGAGAGGAACAGTGTAAATAAAAAATGGTGGCAGTAATGGATGAATCTGTAATAAATCTATTTAAGCTGCAGAGAGAGTCAGAGCAGATGAGGTTACAGGCAGATTTTATAAACCCACTGCTTCAGGAATGCCAGTCATTCACTTATCAAAACAAGATCTCTCTCTCTCTTTCTCTCTCTTTCTCTTTTTCATCTTGCTCTGCCTGTCTTTCTCTCTGTCTCTCTCCCTTTCTGTGTTCAGTTCTGTTGTGTGATGTGGGACTGTAATTGAACGGGGCAGATGAGTGACGTTTAAATAATCTGCAGTGATTAGTTTCCTGTGTTGTGTTGTTTAAACAGAGCATGTGAGGATATATGTTGGTTGTGAAAACAGCCCTTCTGATGTTCTGATTTGTCAGACACACAGCATCATCTGCAGCGCGGGGGGCTGTGGGGGTCTGTCACGGTGTGTTCAGCTGAGGATTCTCTGTGGTTCATGCGTTTATTCATTCATCTGAGACATTAGGAGGTGATTCACTGGCTGTGGTGATGGTGGGTGGGATGTGGGGAGGCATCTGTGGGTGGTCAGATGACATTCTGGGCGGGGCTAACCACAGACTCCCTGCGTGTCATTGGCTGTGACATCTTGTGGTGGGTCTTCTGTTTCCTAAACTGGAAGTCTAAACAGACTCGGTTTAGTTAATCCAGATTGCACGCTAACCTGTGTCTATGTCTGTAGCTGAGTAAGCTGCTCTGATGCTCAGATGCTCTGTATGACTGTTAGCATCTCTCTCACTGATTGTGATGGTAATAGCAGTGAGTAAATACAGCTGACCTGGGATCAGTGTGTTCTGTAATGAAGGTGATGATTTGTATTTATTTCAGCGTGTGACGCTGTCTGAGAGATTCTGTGGGAAAACCTTTAAATGACTTGAACAGATCTTTCCTGTTTATTTGTAAGAGCTGTCTGTTGTTGTCAAACGAGAAACTGGCTTTAATCCTTTCCTGCTTCAGACAGAAGGATGTCAGGTTGAGTGGTGAGAGTTTAAATGTTTGTTGTTTTTCTCCAGGCATGTTTCTGTTGATCCTCCGAGATGCTCTGAACCCTGGAGGCAAACACAGAGAACTGAATACAGTCTCAAAAACATCCAACAACATCACTGATCCAGTTACATCCACAGCTTTAAACGGGTAAATCTCAGTCACTCGACTGTGTTATGGCGGGTGATGAGTTGAGGTAGCAGAACGTTTAGACACATCTATAGATGAAGTTCTGTGAAGAGAATGACTGGATGACTGATGCCTCACTCATAAGAGTCTGAGATCAGATTCTAACACTCAATCTGAGGAGGAAGAGAGTTAGAGAGAGATATGTGGCTGTGGTTTAAGACTCTTGTTGAACTGAGATGTGGGGTGATTTATTTATGTGTTTGCAGACATGTCAACGGTCTCTTAAAGACTACAGGAAGTCAAAATGAACCTAAACGGTCTCATTGGATCTTACTGATGAAACATGAGCAGAACTGATTTCTAACTAATCCATTGTTATACAGCTGGAATTTATGGTTGCCCAGTACATTTATATACTAGTTACACTGAGATCAACACACACAGTAAAAGTGTTTATCACAACATCGTTTTTCACACGGAATGATTTGTTAAATAATTCACCAGGTGACTCATTAATCTTGTGTTTGTTTCCTGTGCAAAAAGCCACAATGGCTGGATGCAGTTTCTCCATTTATTTACACTCTTATTCTCTCATGAATTCTTCATTTATTTGCCCTTTAAAGCTTGTGAACAGAGCTGCAGGTCTCTGGTGTGTGTGTGTAAGAGAGAATTACAGGATGAAATAATAAATCCATGATAGTGAGACATAAGGTCTTACAGCAGCAGAGTGCCTCACATAATGACTCTGATAATTGACTTCCTGTCTTTTGTCTCTCTCTAGCTCTCTCTCTCTCCCCCTCTCTCTGTTTCTCCTTCATTTTCTCTGGTTTTCTCTTTTGTACTCTGAGGTGACAGTAATGATTCATCATGAAAGCACAACAGCACTGAGACCCAGTGTTGTGTGTCGTGTGTAATGTTGTGATTGGATACAGTGAAGTCTTTGTAAGGCAGTGTTGTAATAGTGCTCTGTGTTAAATGAGACGACTGCACCACAGTTCTGGCCCTGAGACAGCTGAAGGGAGGGCTGTGAATACTGTAAGAGTCAGTCAGACTGACAGCTGATGTCATTGGCTGTTTACCAACGACAAACACAGAGAAGATGAAGACATCCAAACAAGAGCTTCACAGAGTCTCGTGAATCTCACCAAACCCTTGTGTGTTTTTTCAGAAGTAGCCGCTTGTGTAGATTTGAGTTTTACACATGAGGCTGTAAAGCAGTCAGTCTGTATTGTGTAATTATGTGAAATAAAAACACAAAAAGCTCCATTTCATCTTAGATCTGATTTGTGTACTGGGAGACAACAACACATCTGAAGTGTAAATGCTTGTGTAGCTTTTTCCTGATGTGATGGGTTGAAATCCAACATTCCCTTGAAAACGGATTTGGTTGAGTTTGTGATAACTGCACCTCTCAGACGTGTCACAGGTATGGAGAGATGGCCACAGGGTAAACTCTGGCAGAATCTGAGCGTTCCCAGCTGACGTCAGACGGGTTTGGCCTTCGTCTTTGTTGTGTTTATGATCTTAATAATGGGTTGGAAGTCGGTTGTCTCCTTAACTACTGTTTAAAGAGGAGTGCTTTAATGTAATGTCGCTTCTGTGGTGTTTGTGAATAACTGCAAACATTAACTGATCCCATCTGAGACTCCATTAAAAATAAAACTGTTCAGCCGTCATCCTGTAAAATATTGTTACTGTACTGTTTAAATATAGTCTACAGTATTGTGTGTCAGTGGGTTTGGTTGCAGCCACAGATTTTTGCTGGTGTTTTTACTGTCAGCCCTCCCTCGGGTTTAAACCTGTAAAACAGTTTCATCCTACTGGAGAAAGACTGTCAGCGGATGAAGAGTGTGTGTGTGTTTATAATGGCAGGCAGCAGGGTGTGAATATGACCTGTAGTGAATAAAGTGGGCGAGAGAAAGAAAAGGCAGTCGTGCACAAATAACAGTGTGTGTGAGAGAGAACTGCACACTATATCCTGCTGTTAGTTTATACTGAGGTTTTCTTAAGCACACAGAAGGGCACGTTCTAATAACAGAGGGAGTAAATCCTGCTGTATCTGAAACCGTGTGAAAGATTAACTTGAATTTCTTCATGCTGTTTAACTGCTGGTTAATTCTCTGCTTTGAATGTTTCTCCTCCAGTTGTCAGATGATCTGTGGTGAATGGATCAATGAAGCTACTAGATACGAGCGCTTAAGGGCCAGACCTGCCAAATGCTCAGAAACCTGGCCCACTCATCACATCTGTCTGTCTGCCTGTCTGTTGTTTCAGCTTCTGTCTGTCGTTTCAGCTCCTGTCTGACCTGTTTGTATGGCAGGTTTTTGCTAGAGTCTTTAAATAGCTTTTGAAAGACAATCAAGCAGGAAGCTGTAATAAATCATCTACAATTCATTAGATGTGTGAAGACATGCTTTATTGGTTTCACAGCATATTCAAACCTTTCCTTTATTTTAGACTGTCAAGCAGCAGATTTATTTCAGTATCAGCCGGCGGTTTTCTTGTGCTCATCAGATTGTCACAGGAAGTTAAAGTGTGTGTGTGTGTGTGTGTAAGACGCTGGTGTGATGCGTCAGACTGCAGGAACTCACACATACACACACACACACACACACATATGCTTAGGCCTGTAGATTGTTTGGTTTGTAACTCCCCGGTTGTCTTCCCTCATTATCAGTTAATGGTGTCCGGCTTGGCAGGACCATGTAAATCCTGAAGCTGGATCCTCATCCGCCTGTGCAACAGCCATCTGAGCTGCTCACCCTTGAAATCTTGTTTCTTTTTCACTTATAAACCAACTCCAATGGCCTGTATTTCCTCAGAAATCATGCCTGCGCTTGTGCTGCTGTTAATCTGTCTGCATACATCCTTTAACATTTATTAAAGCCATCAGGGTGTTTATTATTGCTGATGTCAGTGTTTGGGCTCCTGTTGTAATACCGTGGAGTGTTTGTTTACACATGGTTTCATATTTTCAGTAATAAACAGGATCTGTATGTTGGGCAGGAGATGAAATAGTTTAATATTTCTCTGTTTTATTCTGTATGCAAACAAAGTAAATCATGGTTTGCTTGAAACTAAGGTTGATTCCTGATGTACATGTATAATTTACTTTTCTCCACAGCGCGTTTATTAACCGGTGCTGCTCTTGCACCGGTCCGGCGTCTCCGTTACCGATGCCGTTTCTGTACCGACATAAACATCAGTCACGATTCCCGTCCGATCGCTGGAATCCAGTCCGGGCTTTTGTTTTGTGCGCTTTGTTGAATATGTGTTGTGGTTAATGGGAGGAGGGCGAGTGTCCTTTACTAGTGCTGGAGAGAGAGAGAGAGAGAGAGAGAGAGAGAGTGGATGTGAAAGAAAGAGAGAGTGCGCGCGCGCGTGAGTGTGAGCGCGTGCGCGTGGAAAGGAAGTGTGAGTGTGTGAACGGTGATCAGACGCGTTACTCCTGCCGGAGCGTCAGACGCGTTACTCCTGCCGGAGCGTCAGGCGCGATCTGAACGCGAGTAAATGAGGTAAAGCGAGGTCGTGTTTTGTTGAGGCGCGTGACCCGGTTCTGCCCGCACGGACAGCGGCTCTCCCGGGACGCGTTGCGTTCACACGTCGGGTTTCTTGGCCAGGAAGTTCGCGGGGTCATTGTGTCGGATCACGGGCGGAACCGTGTTTGAAGTGACTGCAACTCATCATCATCATCATCGTCATCGTCACACTGGAGGGTGAGTATCAGACAGACAGAGGGACTCTGGTGGGAAGCTAAACGTGTAGGTTGAATACATTGATGTTCAGGGCGTTTATTGTTCTGGTTCTTGTGTTTGACTGAATGAACTTAACCTGAGATAAAACTTATTCATTATAGATGCATTATGCATTAGAAGTTGAAGGTGCTGTTGGTAAAATCATCAGTACATCAGTCATGCTGTTTATCTCAGGCTGTATCAGTCCTTCAGTAGCTCACAGCAGTGTGTCTGAACCTCAACAGTGTGTGTTGTTCACTGCTGAGTGTTTGACAGGGTCTGGACAGGCGTGTTATTTATTCTTCTCTCCTGATGGATCTGGCTGGTATTATACTGGTGTTAACTCTCTTCTGTCTGTTTTAATGGTGTGGCAGCTATGACAGGCTGAGATGGGTTCAGTCCATGCAGAAGAACTGATGCTTAATGAATTGGAGAAAGACGGAGGAACTCATGACATGTTTGAACTTCCTGTTGCCTTGTTGTCACAGAAACATCATTGCATTATTGTTTAGAGGAATGTAGTAAACCCAGACCCTCGCAGTCCTTCTCATAGTATCTCACTGGTGCAGTCTCAGATGTTAGCAGATCTTCTCGTATTAAAGCAGATGTTCTTAGATGTCTGCCTTATATCTGCTTGACTCATGGATGTTTCTTTTCTCTGTTGTTGAATCATGGGACAGACACCTCTGATCTCAGTGATGGTGGTGATGCTGTAGAGGTTACAGCTCTGGTCTGATCACCCAGATGTTTTAGGTTCCACCCTCATGATCTATCATCTGTAAATTCACTCTGCTCTGTCATGAATGTTTTACCCTTGAGAAGTTGTTTGTGTTGGAATTGTTCTTGTTGAATGCGTAGCGAGTTGCTCTCAGTCATTTTGATAACAGTTTCAGTTTGATAACTTATGTTTCTTTGTGGTGTTTTGATAAATGAACATGTTATTGGCTTGTTGTCTGTCTCTGTGGTTAAATGAATAGATGTAGATATTGATTTTCCTGTTGTGGCAGAAAGAAAATGAAGACTGGAGTTTAGATTGTTCTCTACAGAACAGCGTGTCTGTGAAAGCAGCTGAACACATTACATCTACTGATCACAGAGCTGCAGATGCACTGCATTTGTTTCTCGCACTGAGACCTGTTCTCTTTATTTACTCTGTGTGTGTGTGAGACACTTTATGGAAACTTTGTTTCAGGGCTAGTTTGGAGAATGTCAGTTAGGGAGATAAAACTCTTTTCTTCATTATGTCTTTTATCTATTTTTCTTTACAAATCTCCATCAGTCACGTTTGTGAGTTTACATGACACAGCAGTCTGATGCTGAATGTGGGTTGATCTACACTTGTGCATGTATTGCGAGGAGTAATGCGTGGGTGTGCGCGTGTCAGAGTCATGCAGAAACACGTCTGCCGCAGGGTCAGGTTACGGTTCACTGTCAGGCAGGTGTACCCATCTTCAGTTAATACACGCACACACACACACACACACACACACACACACACTGATCGGTGGTGAACTACACTCACTGCTCTTCGTGTGGGAAGCTTCTCTCGTGACAGAAGATCTCAGCTGCTCAGTAAGGGTTTAGTAGATTTTCTGCAGAGCTCTCAGCTCGTGTTGAGCCTCAGTTTCTTCTCTTTGAGGTTTGTTTGCTCCACTGACAGGCTGTTTCCACTGAGCTTTATAAAAAGATGTTTTTGTTGTCCGTACAGGAACACGTGTGAAGTATTGAAGTCGGTTCTGAGAGCTTTGAGTCACACTGGGTTTGGTGGAGATGCATTCACACCCACACGGCTGAGGCTTAAGATCTTCATGTTACGCTTCAACATGCCAAATTCAGACTCTCACAAGCAGCAGCTCTGCTTCAGTTCATGAACGATTGGCCATGAAGATCCTTTTCTTATTTGGCGAGGGCAAATCTGCTGTTGTGTTTTAGCACAGATGTTTGGGTCATAACAGGGCATGTCAGAGAGGTTCTGGATAATGATAAGGTCTCCTGTTGTGCTGCTTTACAGAGATTTGGCTGAGAGATGACTGACTGTTATTTTCATCAGTGTTGACTGAGGAGGACAGTAGTGCTGAGCGTTGTGAGAGCGCGTTGGATTAGAGATTAGAGTCTGTAGTCATGTTTTCTTATCTGTTCCTGTCTGTGGTGGAGTGGTGGCTGTCTCAGGTCTGAGAGATTTTTACAGGAGAGGCAAAGAAATCTCAAACAGTAGTGCTGGTGTGTGTAGAGCTCATACCCTGTAACACACACACAGCTGAGCCTGTGTGATAATACACACCTGCTGAGGAGAAATCTGATCATTCAATCTCCTCCTGACACATGACATCAATGTTTTAATCTCATCGTTTCTGTCGTCTCTCTCTAGCTCTTCTAAAACTCTGGGGTTGTTGGTGTGGCCAGATTTTCTCTGGATTTGACTGGTAAACTCAGAAGACTGAAGCCCAGGCTCACAGTCTACCTTTCACGGAGGCCCAGCCGTGAGAGGACAGAAGCAGGTACGTGGCAAATCATGACTGCCGAGAAAGAGAGAGACAAGGAGCGTGACCGAGAAAAGAGAGACAGAACACGGGAGAGCGAGAGCTCACGGCCCCGGCGCAGCTGCACGCTGGAGGGCGCTGCTAAGAACTACGCTGAGAGCGAACGCAGCGATGATGATGATGATAATGAGACACCCGACGCAGCCACAGCTGAGGAGGCCACAAGGAAGAGCAAGAAGAAGCTGCCCAAAAAGAAGTCCCGCTATGAGCGAATGGAGAACGGAGAGATCACATCCTTCATCACTGAAGATGATGATGTTTACACACCTGGCGGTGAGTTTGATTAGCATGTTCATGAGTTTTTCACGTTCATGTCATTTCGTGTTGCTGTTTAGTGTCTGTGATTGAGTCTGTGTGCTGTGAGTAATGTCTGTTTCAGACTGATGATGTAGCTTGAGCCGAGAGACAGTGTGAAGATGAATGTCATTGTTCCCTCTGTCTCTATTGTGAGCGTGTGTCTGATAGGAGGAGCATAAATGATGATAAATGATAAATCTGATTATCCTTGCATAGATGCTGTTTTTAGGATGAGGAATTTGTAATTCCTGCAGATGAAAGAGTTAGAATGAGAAACTGAAGACGGTTGTTTTTGTGGCTGAAGATATTCAAGCACATGTAAGGCACCGCAGAAGATTATTATAAACGACTCAGATACTGTATCTTCAGACGTATCAGACGTGATCAGTGCATTGATCGTTACATCAGGATGAAATGAAGGAGGGGGATGTGTGTTTTAGGCAGGACTGCATTAATCAGATTTTCATGTCCGATCTCCCGGCAGCTCTTCAGATATTCTCCACATGCAGGAAACGTATGGATCCGGTCTGGAGTTATTCACACAAGATCAATACTGCAGTCCATCCTCACATCACTGAAGCACAGCTCTGTCCCCGTGCTGTGTGAAATATTCAGTGAGGCGAAACTAGCAGCATTAAACAGACGGTAGTTTCACTTGTGTTGTTTTATTTCCCTGAGGGCCACTTATAATGTTGTTAAATGTTTCTGTTGTTTTTACGTGATCATACGCTTCTGTTCCTGTAACATCCATATGAAATGAAAAAGAGCTTTATTTACCTCAGCGGAAAATCGGTTCAAATCGACAGCAGCAAATAAAAGAGCTAAATCTATTTAGAAAGGTCTCTGTGTGACAGAGACTGCAGGGGCTTTGGTGAAATTGAACCACCTGCCCGTTACAAATAAGAAGAGTGGGCTGCAGTCCTTGAGACCCCCAGAGGGACCCATCATTTCCTGTCTGCTGTTCTCAGGACACAAGATTTGATTTCTGGAGTCTCCTCTTGTAAGAGGGGCTGAGAATGTGCAAGCTAGACAGGGTTGATATGAAAGAGAAACAAAAGATTGTGTGTGTGTGTATGTATGTGTGTGTGTCTGTGTGTTTGAAGCTGCAGGTCTGAAAGCAGCAAAGTAAATTAGATAAGGCAGGATTAACCTGATCTGACGCTCCTCCTAGCATGAACAGACAGGAGCAGCGCAGGTCTGTGGTTTGCTGTGTGTCAGTCAGTCGTGTAGGAAGAACAGGGTGTGAATGCGCCGCATGGAGCGCAGACCTCCTGTTGTCGCATTACTGTTCCTGTTAGTTACAGGAAGTGTTGAAGGTGCCACTGCTGCCCACTGAGGGGTCTGGATACAGACACACACTGTAAGTGTGTAGTGTTGAGCCTCATGGTGGGCAAGTGTTAGGTTACCACACTTCAGCAAAACAATACACACATACGTGTGTGTGTGTGTGTGTGTGTGTAAATCCTCTTATTTTCCACCTGTTGTTACTGTTATATTATTTTATTAGTGTTTTTCTGTGTAGATAAGGCTGACGTTGTTTTTCTCTCTGTGTTCTCAGATTGTGTGTTTATAGAGAGCCGGCGGCCGGACACACCGTACTTCATCTGCAGCATTCAGGAGTTTAAACTGGTGAGTTGATCTGGATTATCTGTCTGAGTCCCAGTCTCTCCACAGCATGTGTCTTACTGGGTTTGATGTGTTGTGAAGTGGATTATGGGCTCATTCATGTCTCTGTGTTTGTGTAACTGCAGTGAGTTCTGAAGTCTCCTGACACACAGATTACTGTTAACTTTGCTTCAGATTTTACGCTTGTCTTTATGGGTTTGTTTGTCTGTAACAGGAGTTTTGGAGGTGAAAAATGTTCACAGTTTTCTAGGAAAATCAGTTTCCAGTGCTGAGATTCACAAGTTTAATGAGCTGGTGTGAAGCTCTCGCGTGTTTGTTGTGATGCCAGTTTGGTTTTACGTGCTGTTAAATAATCAATTAAAACAACAAGATGGAAAGTCGCAGCACAGTCCTCCGCCTCATTCTGTCGATTATTAATCAGCTGCGTCTCTGAATCTCACTGCTTTATTAGGCCAATGAAATTTCTCCCTGCCCTCCGGGGTCAGTGATCTCAACGTTGAGATAACGTCGAGCAAATAAGCGCATTAGGACTGTTCTGATTTCTTCCCAGCAGGAGACACAGATCTGCAGACTGTAATGCTGTGGACTGATATGATTTGACATAACATTACCATAACATACCTGAACACACAATCATAACAGCTCCATCATAACCATCCCTCACTGCTGTGTCTGTGTGTGCACATATATCATGTGTGGTAAGAATAATCTCTTCCTGTCTGTCTGCTCCTCCTTAGCTGTCTCAGGTCTGAAGAGATGCGTCACAGACACGTTCCACACTGACAGATGGTTTACAGCAGTTACACCTGCATCAGTGTGTTTGTCACAAATGGGGTTTTGTGGTTTGTTTAAACCTACATCAGGCGTTTCAGGTTGTTAAGCTCACACTGAGTTTCAGTGCTACAGTCGTTCTTCACACGCTTTCACTGCAACACAATCAGGACTGAGGTCTCTCCATTTCATTGCCAAGTTTAAGAAACTATTTCCCACCTTCTGTAGGAAGAAAGCAGTCCTACTTTCCTCAGCTCTGCAGAGGAGCACAACACAACGTCTGAAAATAAACCCACTTCCTGTTCATGTGCAGGAGGTGGAGAGCTGATGTCTGGTTAGCTGTGGTGGCTTCTATGAGAAGAAACGTGAGGGCCTGCTGGTGCATGATGTCTGTGTTCATGGAGAAGACCGGCCACAGCAACAGACTCTAACAGACTGTTTAAAAATTCTGTGTGTTCAGTCCCTGTGTGTGTGTTCAGGCTCCTCTGGTAGTTTCCACTGATCTCAGTAACGGCAGCAGAAGTTTTGGAGTTGTTTAAAAATGAACTCGCTGCCCCCCACAACTACCAGCTCTGAAATGAACTGAAACGTCTCTCAGTTTTCTGGTCCACCCAGGATGTTTTCCAGCAGATGGTGTGGTGACAGTGTTTGTGGGGAATGTGGTAACCTGGAGTTTCCGGCCGCAGCCGTGGGGGCCGATGTCTGCTGAACCGTTTTCTTTCATGTCCTTTCAGAGTGTGTGAATGCTCAGTTGGGTTTGTGTGAGGGGACAGTAAATATTTCATGTCAGGGGAAAAAGAAAAGCTGTTATTTGCCCTTTTCTTTGCTCTCAGGCTCCTCTTTGTTGTGCCTTTGGAGGTCTGCAGGCGTCTCAGTGCTGCCACTGGCTGGACATTGAGGGAAGTGCAGCGGGACTGAACCGCATGCAGCCTCCCGGACGGGCAGCAGGTGGCGCAGGTCACAGTGAAGCTGTAGGACCTGAGGGTGGTTTGATGTGTTTAATAAGAAACAGCATGTATCCTGCGTCTGAACAGCCTGTCTGTAGCGCCACTGAAAGGCTTTCACCTGTTTTCATTGACTTTGTTTGACTGATCTTGGCACTGGACGGCTGCAGCTATAAACCCAACAGTAACTGTATTTCCATGTTTGTCAGGAGACCAGTTTGCAACGCTTCTAACAAATGAATATCATCAGATGTTAATTTTTTCTTCTCTTTTTTCCAGAGTAAAGGAGATCATCTGTTGATGAATGTGAAATGGTTTTACCGCCAGTCTGAGGTACCAGATTCTGTGTATCAGCACCTGGTGCAGGACCGCAACAATGAAAATGGTAAGAGTGTGTGTGTCACTTTCACCCCCATTATATCTGGTCAATAGTTTGTAAAGTTTCATAGAAAACCCCGTCTCACATAAATGAGGATTGAGGAGAAATTTCACCCTCCTGCCCCTGTTTCCATGGTAACCCTCACTCAGGGGCAACAGCGGGGCTGTAAAGTGAAAATAACTGTGAGTATAATGTGACTGTCAGATCAGACCATGACACACTGTAATAACAGACTGCTGGAGATCTGACACTCACATTAAACGCTAATAAAACATTAAAGAACGTTTCTGTCACCTGCTGGAGATGAACGCTCCCCACCTACTGCATCTGTGTCGCCTGCAGGTATTTATTATTACAGTCTGAATGCATCTCTCTTTCTCTCTCTCCCCTCAGTCTCCGGTGGAGAGCTGGTTATTAGTGATCCGCTGGTTAAGAGCAGAGAGCTGTTTATTTCAGATTATGTGGACACATATCATGCTGCTGCCCTCAGGTAAGACTGACTCGTTACATCTGACTGCAGTCGCATGAATTCACCCGCAGTGCACTGCAGTTATTATAACTGCATGCATTATAGTCAAACATTGAAAAACAATGAAACTCACAGTCTGGCAGCTACAGACTGTGAGATATAACCTGTAAAAATGTTAATCTACAAATACTGTAGATTAACAGAACAAACACTGACTGTTCCAGTCTTTATTCTGAGCGAAAGTGGAGATGTTTGAAATGTTTCCTTGATTTTGTTTTGCAGGGGAAAATGTAACATTTCACACTTTTCTGACATTTTCGCTGCCAAAGAGTTCAAAGCTGGAATCAACTCGTTCTTCTACATCTTGGGATATAACCCAGAAACCAGGTGAGGTGTGATGAGATCGTTCTCAGATATTCACATCCCTGCAGCCTGTCAGTACTGAACACAAAGATGTTATGATAACAGCTGCTGGTCTTGATCTGATTGATGTACATTTTTGTGTAGAGCAGAAGACAGTTTAATAGCACATCAGATTAAGACTGTTGTAGGTGCTGAATGCATTAAACTCTTGTGGATGTACAGATGAGGTGTTTAAACACATGCACATGTTTCAGTATCTCAAAAGAGGTGAAGTATGAAAACCCTTCATCAGTTTGGTGCTTTACAGTCACACAACACTGCATCTCATTACGAGATTACGGGCAGCGTTACTGTGGACGGGAGGGGGGGTTCAGGGGGGTTGGGCTGATGATGCTCTGCTGAGACTCAGACATGAGGTGGTTTACGGTCGCTGGTCGGGACCCCCTTCACGGGACCCCCTGCATCAGTGTACGGCTCTCTGGCGCTGCTTTGGGCGCGCGCACGGCACATGTTTGGTACCTTTCGGCTGAATGCACGAACCTCCAGAACCTGCACGGATTCCTCATACTGCCACAGTTAAAGAGCAGCTGTAGCTCCGGCATGGAGGACCTGTTCAGTCTGCGCAGGTACGTCGCGCGTGCTTTGCGTCCCTGTCATTAATGTGACTGTACCGGCTGTGTTCGTGCAGAACCGATGCCAGCGCTGTTCGGTTGTTTGTTTACAGTAGTAATGATGGGCTGTGTGTGTGTGAGACGACGTGTCAGAGCAGCGCCGTGATTGGACGATACTGATGAGGGGGCGTGTCCGGGTCGGTATTTACACCAGTTGTTCTGGTGTAAATACGCCCGTAATTTCCCCCGGGTGTAAATCACAGTTTCCGGGCCCCAGCTGTATGAAACTGTGCCGTTCCCATGGTAACAGAGGGGGAGGTTTTGGAAAAGGAGCATCTTGTCACTTTCTTCAATCCGCTGCAGCTGGAGATCAGATGGTTACTGCAGTGGGTTTGTGTGTACGGGGCTTTTGTGATGTACCGCCACAGAAACACAGAGAGACATCAGCTGCTGTGCTGTTGTGAGACCTGCTGGTTTACACACACTCCTCCTGACTGTGTTTTCAGAGCGAGTGTCTGTCACTGATGTGTTACATAACAACAGAAAACAGCACATGATGTTCATCAACTAACTCAATATTCTCTCTCTCAGGAGGTTGAACAGTACACAAGGGGAGATTCGAGTCGGCCCTAGTCATCAGGTATGTGTTCATGTTAGCTGAAGTAACAGAGACAGCAACTGTGGCTTTACACCACAACACCTCAGCCTGCAGCGAAGTTTAAATAGCTGCTAGTGTAAGCAGAGAGATGTTTACTTGCTTCACTCCTCAGTGTTTAAATTGAGCATCAGTGCTGTTGTGTGATCAGACTGTCTCTGATGTCTTCAGGCATCACTGCCGGATCTGCAGCCGTTCCCCTGCGCCGGAGAGCAGCCGCAGACGGAGGAGCTGGTGTGGGCGCCGGGAGTGAACGACTGCGATCTGCTGATGTACCTGCGGGCAGCCAGGTGAGTTGCAGCTGCGTCTGTCGCAGCTGAGGTGTGCGCTGTGACATCATCAGTGTTGTGTTTGTCAGGAGCATGGCAGCGTTTGCGGGGATGTGTGACGGGGGGTCGACGGAGGACGGCTGCATCGCTGCCTCACGAGACGACACCACACTCAACGCATTAAACACTGTGAGTGCGCTCACCTCTCTTCTTTAAGGGTTTATTTATTATGTGTTTCATTTGTTGCTGGAATGTTTTCCAGGGTTTAATGGTTTTAATGGTTTGTTCTCTGGTTGTCACTGCATGTAACATGTAAACTGGTTTTAATTGATCTTTTCATTTGTGTGTAGCTTCACGAGAGCAGCTATGATGCTGGGAAAGCCCTGCAGCGGCTGGTGAGGAAACCAGTGCCCAAACTGGTGGAGAAGTGCTGGTCAGAGGATGAGATGGTGAGTGAATGAGAGAGGAGCAGATTTCATTCCTCCAGCAGTATTGACTGTCTGTGTGTCCACAGTATTAAAGACTGTTGTGTGTGTTGATTTGTGGTGGGAAGTTTAACTGAGTGTGTGGTTGTTTTAATCCACATTGGAAAACTGAAGTGTTTGTTTTAACCTTTGTTTTAAATGGCACTAAAACAGTTTTACTGTGTTCATGTTTAATTATAGACATAAATGGTAAAAGCTTCAGGATTTGTAAGCACATACACATGAATAATTGTGTGATCCTGACAGTGTGTGTTCTGTTGTCTTGTGTGTTGTGGTTGTGATGTTTGAGGTTTGTATGTGTAAGGTTTGAGTAGACAGGATGTGGGCTGACTCTCATCTGTGTGTGTGGTTACAGTGTGTGAGTGTCACGATCACATTCGTTTGATTATATCTATGACTGTGATTATCGCTGTGATGTCCTTTTACTTATAACATGTCAGTCTCAACCTGTGTGTGTGTGTGTGTGTCACAGATCTGAGTGTGTTTTGTGCAGAGTGGTCTAACACCGTCTGTTTGTTCATGTGTGAATAATCTACCAGTTTTACAGCCTTTAGCAGTTAAGACAGAAACAGGAAGTGCAGGCATCACAAGAGCTTTCATCCACAGTAGAGCTCTGCCCTGGAGAGAGAGACCCTGTGTGGTTTATCAGCTGTGTTCACTGAAGTGAGAAGCAGTCGCTGCTGTGTACTGTAAACATTACAGCACTGCGCTGTGGAAACACAACACAAGCTGTTTCTTTTGACATTTCATTCAAAGGAATTTGCTAGAGGCAAATGTCCATGACTAGAGGAAGTCCATGTCTTGTTTTACAGACAGCTTGTGTCCTTTAACCCTGTGTGAGAGCAGGAGTTGTTGTGTTTCTGTGTGTCGTTTGAGCCTCAGATCCACAGATATCTGCCATAACTTTAATCTCAGCTTCTGTTCCTGCTTTTGTTGCTGTTTCCTCTCATTGGTAATTGTAGCAGCTGGTACAGATGAACTGGGTTTACACTGGGTTTGTAGAGTTTGAGTCACACACTGTTACGTATTTTCACGTTACAATTTTATCTTTTTTTCTCCAAACAGAAACGCTTTATAAAGGGTTTAAGGCAGTACGGGAAGAACTTTTTCAGGATACGGAAAGAATTGCTCCCTAACAAGAAAACGGTGAGTGTTTTTTAATCTGTCCAGATGCGTGTTCAGTTACACTAGTTTGATACAGAATCTGCAGTGAGTTTGTTACGCTGCACTGTATCCTCAAACTTACATCATTGTTTTTCATTAGCATGTCTTTGTCTACCAGTGCATAATAAAAGCAGATGATAAAAGGATTTAGGTTTGCTTCAGTATATTAAATGGGACTCTCTGGAGAGCAGGAATAGGGAAAGCCGTTTTTTGTCCACAGGATTTACAGGCATTACTGCCTGGCATGTGCTCTGTGATGGACTGAAGTTCTCCAGCTAGTTTATTCTCTGTTTGTAGCACAGAAGCTTTTGTTTCCATTCAAACACCTGCCACCAGTGTCCTGGTGTAGTATTGAAGAGCAGTATTTTGCTGATGACAGTTTAGTACATCAGTTTCTTCAGTCAGATTTTAGTGTCTGTGTGAGACGGCTGATGTTTGTGTCTCACAGGGGGAACTGATCACATTTTACTATTACTGGAAGAAAACTCCAGAGGCTGCCGGCTGCAGAGCCCACCGCAGACACCGCAGACAGCCCGTCCTCCGCCGGATCAAGACCCGCACCGCCTCCACACCCGTCAACACCCCCTCCCGCCCGCCTTCCAGCAACTTCTGTAAGTGCAGTGATATATGATATATACTCAGTGATGTATGCAGTAATATCACTGAGAGAAATCTATGGTGTGTGAAATGATAGTGCTGTGTGTGTGATGATGTGTTTGTCGCAGTGGATCTGAGTTCAGCCAGTGAGGATGAGTTTGACAGTGAGGACAGCGAGCAGGAGCTAAAGGGTTACGCCTGCAGACACTGTTTCAGCACCAGTAAGAGTTCCTCGTATCATTTTACTTGTGTACTTCTGCCTCATTAAATCTGTGGTGTGCTGGATGCAGTTGTCATTCACACACGTCTGATGTTACTGTAACATTCACCCAGTGTAACTGTAGATTGTGTTTCAGGCTCTAAGGACTGGCACCACGCCGGGCGGGAGAACATCCTGCTTTGCACGGACTGTCGGATCCATTTTAAGAAGTACGGAGAAATGCCCTCCATCGAGAAGCCCGTGGACCCGCCTCCATTTATGTTCAAACCTGTCAAAGAGGAAGACGATGGACTCGGCGGGAAGCAAGGCATGAGAACTCGCCGAACCCGCGGCCCAGTAAGACCAGAACACCTGAGCAGTTATTAGACTGGAAGCCTAATGGAAACCTCTCACAGAGAACGTTTGATTTTGGGCTTCTAGCTGTTTGTTATATTATGTGAACTTATAGGTGTTTGTTACATCAGATATTTTCTCATTTGCCTCAGATGTCAACGCTAAGAAGTGGCCGCAGAAAACAAACCAGCAGCCCAGATGGCAGAACCTCACCATCCAATGAGGATCTGCGCTCCAGTGGACGTACCTCACCAGCAGCCAGCACCTCCAGCACTGACAGCAGAACCGACTGCATGAAGAACCCCAGCAGGGTATGACATTACAGCAGCCCTCACGACACACACACATACACATCTCACACCCTCACATCTCTCACACAAACACACACACACATCTCGCATACATAAACACACACATCTCACACTGTCAGAAACACTAACAGCTTTTATTTTCTCATAACAGAAGATAACAGAAGATCCGTCACCTGTGAAGAGCGTCAAGCGCCAGAGAGAGAGAGCAGCGTCTGACACAGAGTCTGACAGGCCGAGCACAAAGAAGTCCAAAACACAGGTGAGATAAACTGGTTTCGTTTTTGTCTTACCTTTATAATTCACAGGTTGTTTCTTAAAAAAATGATGAATGATATGAAGTGTGGAGCTGCGCTGTATTTGTTCTGTTAGTATCAGCTGTCAGTAACAGGTTTGTCCTGCAGGGTCTGGGTCAGCTGGACTCGCCCTCGGAGGGTGAAGGCGAGAGTTCGGACGGTCGCAGCGTCAACGATGAGGGCAGCAGTGACTCTAAAGACATTGACCAAGATAACCGCAGCTCCTCTCCCAGCATTCCCAGCCCACAGGACCACGAAAGCGACTCGGACTCCTCTGCACTGCAGATTCTGCAGAACCAGCCTGCTGCTGTCCTCCAGTGTCAGACAGGAGCTCTGAGAGCCCCCTCAGCTGCAGTGCCCACCGACATCCCCCTACAGCCACCTCAGCAGATACCTCCAGTAGGTTCGCTTGCTGTCATCCAGTCACCCCCGTCGCATGCTGCCCCCATGGGCCACTCTCTGCATACGGGGGCTTTACACCTGCCTCTGCCATTACCCCCTCAGTCTCAGGTGCCCCCTTCCCCTCATTTGGGTCAGACCTCCTCCTCACAGTCACCACACATACCTCCATCACAACCTCAGTCCTCTTCACAGAGCAGCGGTCCTCTGTCACCGGTGCCGTTACAGACGCCCCACATCAAACCTCCCCCCACAACCCCCATCCCACACACACCCAACCCTCAGCCCCACAAGCACTCACCTCACCCCCCCTTCCCACAAATGCCCTCCAACCTGCCCCCACCGCCAGCCTTAAAGCCCCTCAGCTCCCTCTCCACGCACCACCCTCCCCCTGCCCACCCACCGCCGCTGCAGCTCATGTCGCCAAACCAGCAGCTGCAGCCTCCACCCGCGCAGCCTCCAGTGCTCACCTCCAGTCAGGCCCCACCTCCAGCATGTTCCTCTCACTCAGCAGCGCCACAGCCGCCCGTCCCTCCCCACCCCTGCGTGTCGGGCAGCTCGCCTGTCCTGTTGCCCTGCAGCACTGCGCCGCAGCAGCCCTCCTGCATATCTGTGCCGCTGCCCGCATCGGTCGGCGCACTTTGCCCGACACCCTTCACTCTGACGTCTGTTCAGATCAAAGAAGAGCCTCCAGAAGAGACAGAGGAACCGGAACGTCCTCCACCTCCTCAGAGGAGCCCTTCACCTCCACCCACCATCGTCAACACCCCCAGTCACGCCAGCCAATCAGCTCGGTACATACAACACTGATGTAACCTGCACACACACACACCACCCATGAAACATGATCAGAATGACCTCTGTGCTGATGTTCTCACTTTCTGTTGGTTCTCCACAGATTCCACAAGCATCTGGACCGAGGTCACAACACCTGTGCCAGAACAGACCTACACTTCACTCCTCTCACCTCCTCCAAACTGGCCAAGAAGAGAGAGGAGGTGCTGGAGAGAAGCAAAAGAGAAGCTGAGCAGAGGGTTCGAGAGGAGAGAGAGAGGGAGCGAGAGAAGGAGAGAGAGAGAGAGAAGGATGCAGACAGAGCCACTGTAAGTTTAAGGTTTTTCACAGATTCATTATTTGTGTGTGTCTGTTTTTCTCTAATGTCTGCTCTGTGTGTCCAGAAAGCGTCCAGTTCCTCTCATGAGGGTCGTCTGAGGGACTCCATGCCCCACACGCGAACATCCTTTGATCCACCAGCCGCCACTATTGCCGCCGTGTCCCCGTACATCGGGCCTGACACGCCCGCCCTGCGGACCCTTAGCAAATACGCCCGGCCCCACGTCATGTCTCCCACCAATCGCAACCATCCCTTCTTCTCCTCGCTCAACCCCGCAGACCCTCTGCTGGCCTATCACAGCCTGTATAACTCTGACCCTGCCGCACGAGAGCGTGAGATCCGTGAGAGAGAGCTGAGGCTGGAGAGAATGAAACCAGGCTATGAGTTTAAACCTCCAGAACTGGACGGTCTTCATCCTTCTGCAAACCCCATGGAGCATTTTGCTCGACACGGAGCTCTTGGTCTTCCTCCCTTGGCCGGCTCTCACCCGTTTGCTGCCTTCCATCCGGGCCTGAACCCGCTGGAGAGGGAGCGGCTGGCGTTGTCCGGGCCGCAGTTACGGCCGGAGATGATGTATCCGGAGCGTCTGGCTGAGAGGCTGCAGGCTGAGAGAATCGCTTCTGCAGCTAACGAACACATGCAGCGGCTGCAGATGTACAACGTGACGCCGCATCACCATCAGCACTCACACGTCCACTCACACCTGCATCTGCACCAGCAGGACCCGCTGCATCCAGGTGAGGAAACGCATCTGCCTGTGTTTTACACCGGTGACAGCAGCTGAACACATCACACATTTGTTGTGAAAAATCTGCAAATGTGAGATGTCATGAACTGATGATGTGATGTTAATGTTATGAGTAATTCTGTGTGTGTGTTGGTTATTGACAAAAGCTGCTGACACGGAGTAGGTGGTGAATGTCTTGTGTGTTCATCAGGTTCTGGGGCGCATCCGCTTGCAGATCCGCTGGCTGCTGGGCCGCACCTGACCCGCTTCCCGTACCCACCCGGAGCCGTTCCCAGCCCCCTGCTGCCACAGCCCCCGCATGAACACGACGTGCTGCGTCACCCCGTCTTCGGTGAGACTGCGGCCTGCGTCTGCGCAACATCTCAATCATCTCAGCATGTCTGTTGTAACACAGACGTGTGTGTTGTGTGACAGGTGCTCCGTACCCCAGAGATCTGACACCCCTGTCAGCGGCGCAGCAGCTGCAGGCCATGCAGGCGCAGTCAGCAGAGCTGCAGAGACTGGCCATGGAGCAGCAGTGGCTGCAGGGTCAGCATCACATGCACGGGGGTCCTCTGTCTGCACAGAAGGATTATTACAGGTCAGTCACTCACATCTATTCTAACCACATAAAACCACACACGCACATCTACTGCAGGGAAGCACGATCACATTGTATGTGACACCATTAAATCACCGTTATCTCAGAATCTCAGCTTCTGTGTTTTAGATGTTCTAATACTGTGTGTTTGTTCTGTTCTCCTGCAGCCGGTTAAAGAAAGAGAGTGATAAGCAGCTGTGATGATCCAGAACAGACGCAGGAACTCATGATGCATCTGCAGATCTTGTTTCATGCACACATGATTGTACGTGAGCAGATGAAGCTTGTGTTGAGGCTTGATTCCTGCATGAAGAAACTCATTACAGGTGCTGGAATAACAGAATCTGAGCAAAGACACAGAAGCTGTTATATCTGAAAGTGTTTTTATTTTAATACATTTTATGAAAGTTTTGGTAATGCTAAGAGAAGCTGCTGCAGGAGTCTGTAAACAGAATATAAATACATGATGATGATGATGATTGTGGGTGTCAGAGGATGTCATTACAGCAGATAACTGGCTCAGATGAGTTTGTCTGTGTGTGTTGATGGTCTGTAACAAACATTCATGTCATCATGGCCATATTTCTCCTGTAACAACTGAACGCTGTTGATCATTCAGGAAGAAAAATAACCTCAACAATGAACAACCTCAACATTAAACTCAGATTGGACTATTTATGAATGTGTCTGTGGTTAGTTATGAATGTGTCGGTGTTGTTTTATAGGTTTAGTTTTGCACATTAAACTTAATGTGCTGGTAAAGTAAATAATCTCCCCTAATTTACCCACTTTATCCTTTCACAAGCTCACAATGAGTGTGTGTGTGTGTGTGCGTGCGTGCGTGCGTGCGTGCGCGCGCATTAACAGCAGCACAGATTCTCTGCAGTTTTCAGACTGCATTACCCATCATGTTTATGTTAGTTTGTTTTTATCATCCTGAGGCCTTTCAAAAGAAATCTGACTGTTACATGCAGGTTTGTTGTTTTTATAAGCGTTTCAGTTTTATGCATTTGGCTGGACTTAAGTGTTTTTTGAGGGTACAGTTCAAACTTACAGTATCATTTTATATTTTTTGTTGCTCTTGGTTTTAAAAAGCCATTCTGTATTTTTAAAGAGTTTGCAAAAAAACCCTAAAGATTAACAGTAAAACCCAAACCTCTGTGCTGTAGTTAGACTGTCACATGCAGTATTTTTATTTTTAACCTCTTTTGTGCTCAAATGATGTTGATTGTTATACTGTTAAATATATATATGTACAGTTTATTGTATATATTAGTCTACAGGGGAGAACACAGCATAACGCAGAGATGAGACCTTCCCCTTCTGAGTATTTTGTAGTTGTTTGTGAAATTCAAATAAAACTTTACAGTTACACCTCATGACCTGAATGAATCTGATGTACACAGACATAAACTGAGTTATTAAACACATTTACACTGATATAAACTGAGTTATTAAACACATTGACACTGATATAAACTGAGTTATTAAACACATTGACACTGATATAAACTGAGTTATTAAGCTCATTTACACTGATATAAACTGAGTTATTAAACACATTTACACAGACATAAACTGAGTTATTAAGCTCATTTACACTGATATAAACTGAGTTATTAAACACATTTACGCTGACATAAACTGAATTAAGCTCATGTACAGTAAGGGGTTTGAGAGGCGACACACGTGAGAACAGAAAGTTCATTAAACTGTAAAAACATACATGGATGTTTAGCACTTGCTGGCACATATTGTTACATCAGCATCTAATCCTACATTATTCTAATATCATAAAATCTGTAAATTACAGCAGAAGTTTCTGCAAATAACCAACATAACAGCGTTTAATTTATATTTTTATGGCGCTTTTGCTTTTATCTGGTGAAATTCATTAGAACTGTTTCAGGAAAATAACATGTTGTAAACATATCAATAAATCTCCACAAGAGGCTCAAGAAAAGTGTCTGGTCAGCGGCCAGTGGTTTGGTTGAGGGAATACTGATAAATGATAGCCAGATTATTATTAAATAAGATTGTTATTAAATGATCTTTGAGTCGACTGACCTCATCTGTAAAAGCCATTGTAGGACTTTATGGTCAGTAATAAAAAATACATGTTTTAATGGTCTCATAATGATATCATGTGATAAACATGAAACATTTCTGTCTGGATAATTCCCAAGTTTTTTATTTGGAACCTGCATGTTTTCCAGGGAACACAGAAACATTTGACTACATCAATCTGGAACATCATTTTAACATCCATCATCTGTTAATCATTTTATTTAAAAAATTAACCAGAAATTTCACAAAAACAAAACAGCCGTTTGATGAAATATTGCTGTTGATGAAGTTTCATTATCCAGTTTCCTTTTCTTTCTGTTGTAAATTCTGCTGCTAAGATGTATTCATTTTACATATCGATTATATAAACAGTAAAAGTAAAAAACAATAAAAGTAGTAAAAGTTTTCATTATATTTTACAGTGTTGCTGTAAGAGTAATGAACACACAGAAACAAACTTACACACTCACACATATATACTGACATAAGTGCTGATCTGACATCAACAGCGATGATCTCCAAACTTCTCCTCAGGAACAGACAGAAACAGATTTTATATGAGACCAGTTCCCTTGAGGATCTGCAGGAGAGAATCACTCTCCAATTTCTCCATGACATGAAGCTGATGCTGAAAAAACTCAGTCAGTCATATCTTTCATCATCCACTCATTTCCCTGAAACAGACAAACAGAGGCTATTTGCAGGGTTAAATAAAAACCCAGATCTTTCATTTACGGCCACATGAAAGTTATTCCTCAGAGACAATAATCTGTGTGGACAGAAACACACTGTGGCTCTTTAAATGTTCCTTCAATACAAATGTGTGAGATGGAATGTGACGTTTGGTACCGGCGACGTGACCCGACTCTCACTTCCTGTTTCATCTGGTTTGATCGGCCGCCGCCCCACGAGAAACAATAAATGAAAGCTGAGTTTTGTTTCCTGTTGAGAAATATCTGATGGGAATGAAGCTATTAATAGTGTGAAGCAGAAATGAATGGAATGTCATTATGTGTCAATGAGAATCACTGAAACGGTGGAGAAAACAGAAGCTATAAACAAACACACAGACAGAAGCTGTAATTTCAGTCTGAATGTTTCACAGTAAATACAAACAGAATCATTAATACACTCTATAGACAAAAGACTGAAACAGCTAAACACACTTTACACTGTTGTTACATTAACTACCTCTTAAAAACGTTTGTTTACAAGTAGTTCATTTGATTATAAAAATGTAAAACAAAAATGATTATTTTATAAAATAAAATAAAAGGAACTGGTTTGACTCAGATTCATATCTGATCCCATTAGAATTGAGATCAAATATAAACTCAACAATCAAACGAATTAGTTCTGACTTATGAAAGAAAACATTTTCTCTTAACTTATTCAGGATATTTCAGGAGAAGAACATCCATTATTTGAGATGCACACAGATGATGTGAATTTCACTCCTCCGCCCCTCACACATACCTCACTGTATCCCCGCCCACAGACACACCCCCTCTGCTGCAGCGTCCTCTCATGTGTCTGTTGTTTCAGTGTCAGTCTCACTGCTGTCGTACAGACACTAACCTCTCAGTGACTGGATCATAACAGGAATCTCTGCAGACAGACAGACAGACGTCTCAGGTTCATCATGGGCAGCAGCTTGTCATGTGTCCCTCAGCACAGCTTCAGCTTCTCCAGCAAGAGTTTCATACGGAGAAACAGGTAAGAACATGAGAAACTTCTGTCACTTGATTTGACTGTAATATTTCTTCATTTACTGTGACAGTGATGCGCTGATGTTCTCTAACAGTAACAGTTAGTCTAGTTTAAGTCAGAGTTTATCTGTTGTGTCTGACTTACAAACACTCTGACAGTAAGTTAATAATTCAGAGTCTCAGATCATAAAAAACTCAAAGAAAAAAAGTTCAATGTCACATTAAAATCCGACAGATCCATCAGATTTAAAATCATTTAAAATCAGTTGTTTTATAATGGCCATCCAAAGAAAACAGTTTATGCCTCTTACACACACACACATCTGTCAGTACAACATTGCTGTCTCTTTAAACAGCTGTCAGACTTTCATCACTTTCAACAGTTCTGTGTGTAACATCTGCATCACTGACACTTCCCATCATCTGAGTGAATAAATGAATGAATGAATGAAAGAATGAATGAATGAGTGAAGTTTTGTTACACTCACTGCATTCAGAGACACACCAACAATAGGCAGGTTTTATCTCATAACAAGCTTCAAGCTAGTTTTTATCAAATGATACCTGACTGAGTCTCTGTGTTCTGAGCAGCAGCCGTTTGTTCAGGAGGAAGTATCCACAAGAGGGTCAGGAGAAGTCCAACAGCATCATCAACATTCTCTGTACCGTCACGCCGCGGAAGGTGAGACACTTTCACATGCAGGCGAGTAGAAGCTGAGACAGGGTCTAACTGGAACACTGTCCTGATCCAGGAAATGTCAGCCAAAGATCTTCAGACCATTGAGAACATCAGGTGGGATCCTCCGTTCCCCTACGACCCGGTCAGCGGCTGGAAGAAGAGCAGCATCAACGTTAAAAACTACGGCAGAATGATCCACAGTTCCAAAGTCCGGTTCCGCTTCCTGCACTGTCAGGTGAAACACAAACTCACATCCAAAACTGTATCTGCATGTGACTGTAAAGGTATTTGGACACTCGTGTCACAGGTAAAGATGCAGATGTCCTATCAAAATACCAGATCAAGTTTTCTGAGAAGAACTCCACAGCATGTCTTTACAGATGCCACATGATTTAATGCAAAAACATGTAGACTTTACGTGTGTCTTTTGAGAGCATTGTATATACAATAAACATATTCACAAAATATACACAACAAACTCTCAGACAGGCTTAAACTCTGTGTTAGGAGCAATTATTCAATGAACTAGTTCAGGGGTCTCCGATCTGTTCCTGGAGGTCCACAGAGCTGCAGAGTTTATCTTCTCAAACACCTGAATGTCTCTGTCAGTCCTGAAGATCTGGACCAGCTGCTTCAGGTGTGAATCATCAGAGCTGGAGATAAACTCTGCAGATCTGTGGAGCTCACTGGAGATCTGTGGAGCTCACTTGAGACCCCTGTGATATGAGAGGAAGAAGATGGTCTAAACATCTGTGTTGGTCACTTACTCATGCTGTATGAACTAACACTCACCACCAGTGGAGGACACAGGATGTGGTTACGTGTGACTGACGTATGTGAGTTTGCTGATTCATGAACACAACCAGTGTGTGGAGTTCAGCCTCTGTCAGAACATGTTGAGATGTGGAGTGTTGTGACATGAGTCAGAGACGAGCTGAGCTTCTGATCAAACCTCTGATAGATACACAGCGTCTGTGGAGCGTGAGAATCACACTGAAGTGTGATTGTGAAGAAAAACTCCTAAACAAGAGAAAACACAAATCTGAGGGGGGTGTTTGTTGTTAATTGTGTAACTCGTGTGAAGCAGATTAAATGACATAAACATTTAATGTGAGGGTCACACACTCATAATTCTCTTAAAGAAATCAAGCAGTAAGAGACTGTATGTACTGTAAATACAATCCTACCATCATCATACTTTATCTTCTGCAGTAACGCAAGTCTGTGGCTGCAGGCGTCTTCTGTTTGAGTTTCTTTAAACTCTTGCCATCGTCAGGAAGACTGAAGTTCACAATAATCTCTGGGTTTGTTTTATCTTCAGGACGTGCACGACTGCTATCTGGACCTGTTTCAAACACACCTCCATTTTGTCTCCAACAACACAACTGGACTCACATACCAGGTGAAAGATTCTTTGTGAAACACAATAATGCGCAGCTCAGCTCAAAACATCACAATAATCTTTCTATAATGCCTTAGACATGAGACAAAAGCTTCATTTTAAAGACATCATTCTGGAACTTACTGATACTGAATGTGTTAAAGTAACGATCACTATCAGAAACACAAAGTCTAAACTGATGATGTTTTTGTTCGGGACGCAGGGAACTCTTCCACTGAGAGAGCTCACTATCTGCGGGGTGCACAACAGAAACAGTTTCGGTGACCCACAAGCGTTTGCGTTCCAGATAAACGGTGAGTGAGCTTTGATAACTCACAGTCCAGCAGTCCAACAAACAAGATAAAACAATGAAGAATCTGGGGTAAGATGCAGACATACAACTGCTCAGCCTGAATCACTGAATCATTTCTCAAACTTCACTTTAATTACCTCATACTTCATTTCCTTAAACACAACAGACACTCAGAACTGAATCATGTTTCTTCTAAACTTTTGTTGCTTTAAAAGTAACTAGGAGGTCAAATTTGTGACATTGCTTGAGACATGCATTATAAAGTTATAAAGTTTATCCAAACCACTTCTGATGTTCAGGCATCCCAGGTTCTAAACTAACTTAAACTAGAGTCTCGTGGAAAAGATGTTGTTAAACGACAGATGTCTGAACTCATCCAGCTGGAGGGTTAAACTATCCCAGAGTTCTGGAATCACACCAGCTCTGACGGTGAAGTTTGCTTATAAAACTTTATGAGAAACTACCACAGCGAGACACATTTACTTCACAGGTTTGCTGAGGAACCCACAAAAGCTTTAAAACAATGTTTCATTTTCCCAGAAGGCATTCAGAAAAGCTCATGAGTCAATGTGGTCGTGATTGTTTTAAAAAGAATTCAAGCTGGACTGTTTTAAGATGTTAAATCCCATTCTGTCATTTTCTGAGTTCCTGTCCTATCATTACTGTGAGGAGAGCTAACATCCACGTTCTGGAAAAACCCTAAACACATGCCATTATTAACACACACATCATGGGAATTGTTCGAGCTGAGAGGCTGATATCTCTGCTGATAAAGGTCGGAATGTTGTCCTGATAAAGAGAGATTCTGGATTTGATGCATTCCTTCAGAATAGCTGTTCTCCACATAGCTGGTCTGCTGCAAATGCACGGCATGTTGTCAGGAACTCTTGAAACAGATAAAATGCTCTCAGAGTGTCACAAGATCCATTTTGCATCTTAAAATGTGACATAAAACAGGTCAGCTCTTAATATTAGGGTCAACGTGATATGGAACAAAACATTCAGCAGCCTGTAAATGGGTCATGTGATCATCTGAGGGTCATGTGACCATCTGAGGTAACATCTGACCTCCATGTTTTCACCTTTATAGGGGTCGGTTTAAACCCAATCATCGTCTACTGCTCCACAGAGGAGGAAATGAACAACTGGTTCAGTCTTTTGAAAGAACAAATTGAGGCAAACGGAGGACATGCAATCGAACCAGAAACATCTACACCAATCTGGGTAAGACAAAATCTACCTCTAACTAGCATAACCTGCATAACCTGGCTGCTAAACCAGTGCATATAAACTATAAACCAGTGCATATAAACTATAAACCAGTGCATATAAACTATAAACCAGTACATATAACCTATAAACCAGTGCATATAAACTATAAACCAGTGCATATAACCTATAAACCAGTACATATAACCTATAAACCAGTGCATACGCTGTGGTGAAATATACCATGTTTAAGGTTCAGAGCTCAGAGGAAACAGCAGAACTCAGAAACGAGTYCATCAGCAAAGAGTTCATCCATGAATGGGAAGGATCTCAAAGAGACCATCTGGGGCCGGTCGTATACGTCACCAAAGTCCTTCTGCAACACAAACCCTGTGAGGTGAGAGTCCGCAATGTTCTCAACAGTTCAGAGACAGAAACATATATGCTGCAGTCATTATTTACATCTTCTGAACATATATCTGAGAGAGAGAGAGAGAGAGAGAGAGAGAGTCCCTCATAAGAACGCAGGGTGTGTAAACCAATTGCTTTTCTCACCCACTGACTCAGTTCCTCAAACACACCCTGAGCAGAGCTAACACACACTTACACTGATCTACACGGTTAGTGACAGAGAACATCTGAACGCTGTGTGTGTTCAGGAGCAGTACGGCCGTCTGCTGGTGATGTACCCCAACTACCTCATCATTCTCTCTGAGGAAACTGACGGCCTCTTTTACAAGGTAAATCAACAACACAGCTCCTCTCTTCTTCTTCAGAAGCACAGCTGAAAACAGCCACATCATTCTGTGGTTATAAATGTGTTTGCAGGGAAAACTTCCTCTCAACACCATCACAGCCGCCTGCCTGGACAACAAACCCAACACATTCACAATTGAAGGTCTTGCAAATATCTGATATGTGTGATTGGTATAATTGATGAAGCCGTTTCCTGTTTCTCTGCAGATGTGACTCTGATGTTTGTTGTGTTTTTAGGGGAGTTGATCAACCCCATTGTCGTATCTTGTCTTGACAAGAGAGAGTTTGACGGCTGGATTCATCATTTTAAAAACTCTGATGTTCCCACCCTCAGCCCGCCTCCCCCCGTCTATGACATCATTTACTCACCCACAGAGACACAGGTGAGAGAAACATGATGATGGTTGATGGTGTTGAGGTGTGTTAACGCTGTGAGATTCTCACCCTCTTCTCTGTTGATCTCAGGCTCCAGAGTTTTACAGCTCAACCAGAAGCAGCAGAGGAACCGCAGACACGTCACGGTCATCTCAGAACCAGCGCAGATCTCGTGATCTTCAGCCGCCCGCTGGTGATGGGAACCCTGTTTCCCCCGGATATACGGAGCCTCTCTGTGTAAGTGTCTACAGAGCTCCAGGAAGGTGGATTGGAGACTCTTGACCTAAACAAATCAACATCAAGCTGGAAAGATGATATTTGATCATTATTATTTTAAGTGTTAAAAGAAAACTGGGTTTATTTAATAAAATGCTGTCTTACTGCCACACGATGTGATTTGTGATTGTGTAGATTTGTTTAAAATCTGGTTAGGCTGCAGTTATTCTCTCAGTTAAACACTAAACTGTAAAGCTTCTCTATATACATTTAAAATGAGAAAAGATAAAGAAATAACAGGAACTGTGAACTATTTCTGTATGTGTGATTCTGGTAAGAGGGTTTGACTCATGATGTGTGTGGCTTCAGTTTATTATTTCAGACAGACTCGCCTCCTCAGATGTTCAGTTCTCAGCTCCTCTGGGCAGCAGGAGCAGCAGTTTCTCCTCACGAGTCAGAACCACATCAGAGCAGCGGCCCGTGTCGCTCCATCTCTCCCCACCGTCACACTCCTCAGATCCGTCCACAGAACCCCTGTACAGCACCCCCTACAGCTCAGTGCCCAGCAGAGACCCCCCTCAGCACCTGCAGAAGACCCCGCTGGTGAAGGTAAAAGATCTCCTTTAAAACATAATAATGATGATTTATAATCTGATTTCACAGGACGTGTCAGTCTGTAAACTGAAAGAAGAACCAGCTTTAAGTAACTGATCCTTAACTGATTTAATCTCAATGACTGTGTGACGTTTGCAATACAAATTAAAACCTGGATTATTTGCTCACTCGTGGCTCAGCAGAATCTCAGCATGAGAAACATGAGTAACTGATATATGTCTGTGTTTGTTCAGTCTAACAGCTGGAGCGTCTCACAGACATCTGGCAGACATCAGATCTCAGTTCCTCACCGACACTCGGTTCTGATCACCCACCACAGACCTCTCTCACCCCTGTATGATGACCCCAGAACCCCCGCCGTCTGCCCTGCGGAGGAGACCTCTGCTCAGCTGTGGGTCCGTGCCAGAACTTCACATCTCTCTGGGGTTACAGCAGAACCTTCACAAAAGCTGGCATTGATGATAAGTATCTCTCTGTTAACAGCACTCCTCTCAAAGCTCTGCGGAGCAATCGGACCCCTCGCCCCTCCCCTCCTCCTTCCAGCTGTGCCCTCCTCCTCCTGGGAGGAAGAACAGACGCCCTCCTGCGCTGGAGTCTGAGGAGACCAGCACCTCCTGCTCTGATGAGACACGAGCTCAGGCTGGGTGCAGCTTAAAGCTGCTGTCTGCCCCACAACAGAACCACGTCTCGCAGGTAACATCAGATTCGTGTCAACCTTCTCCTCTGTCCTGAAACATGACAAACTGTTAGCAGCAGAGGATTCTCTGAACTGCTGTTAAAGCCTCTGGGGTTTTCTGCACTGATGGGATGACAGGAATCTGTCCTCCTCTTCACAGAGATGTTTCTCAGATCATGTTGTCATGCAGACGCAGCAGACGTCATACAGTCACTCAGCAGGTGAGAATCTTCGGCATGTGAAAACAGTGACGGTACAGCAATGACACACGATAAAAACACGCTTCACTGACACAGATACACAACTAGATATGCTAAACATGGACAGCAAGCAGTGTAACAAGTTTTGTTCAGAGGATGAGATGATCACCAGATCTTAAACATGTTTAAAACAATCATTGATTTTAAACATCATCACAGGAAATAAGCTTTACACTCTTTTGACAGAATCAATAGTTTTAAAATGTCCACACACACCAGACACAGACACACACACCAGACACAGACACAGACATTAGTGACAAACAGGATACAGCAATATAAACAAGACTGTAGATGAAGGGAAAATAAACTGTGTTTAAACACTAGAATCTATAAAAGAAGAGTTTCCTGTTGCTCTCACAGATGACAGATCTTACCTCCAGCCTGCAGAACCGGATGAGCAGGAAGTGGATTATGATAACATCTGGGAGTCGGAACAGGACAGAGGGATGATTCAGAACCCTGGAGGCTGGACCACTGCAGAGATCAGGACCTGTGTGCTGTGACACAGCAGAGATCATTTTAAAACAAAAAAGTAAAACATCTGTGCTGCGTTTATTATCGCTGCTGTTTGTATCATAACTGATACTTTGTGCATCAATGTAAATGTGGAGGCAAGACATTTATTTACAATAATTATATGTAAATAGTTTCTGTTCAAATGAAGCATTTGGGAGTTTTTGCATTTAGTTCTGATTTTGTGTTTTATTTGAGTACTACTAACTATTAAATACATACCAAATATAAATATGTTGTTGCTTATATAATTTTTAAGTTTACAC
>JBAJNP010004788.1:0-27757 GCA_036877545.1 Yasuhikotakia modesta | reverse complement strand
GCATGAGTGTGTGTGTGTGTGTGTTTGAGAGTGGTGTGTGTGTGTGCATGAGTGTGTGAGTGTGTGTGTGTGTTTGAGAGTGGTGTGTGTGTGAGAGTGTGTGAGTGTGTGAAGTTTCTCCATTAGCTCTGGAGCAGCTTGGTTTGGTTCGTTCTGTTTTAATGACGTCTCCAGGGAGAGTGACAGTTGCCGTGGCGAACGGAAAGCCTTTGATGCAAGTGATTATGACATCATAGATGCTGAAATCAGGGGGAGTTCCTACAGAGAGAGAGAGAGAGAGAGAGAGAGGGAGAGAGAGAGAGGGAGAGAGAGAGCAGATATTATTAAATCACACTTTAACACAACTTGTACATCCTGCACAGTACGCTGTGTTTTGTTCACTTTTTAGTGTGCAAGTCATCACGTTATTCCTGCAGCTTCAGTCTGTGGAATAAGAGAAACACAAGCAGATCAGGCTGTTATACGGCGTCTGTTCGCTGAAACGCCAACACAGCAACTTTAAATAAATTCTGTGGAGGTCTCCGTCTATCACAAATGTTTTATAAGAACTTTCATTACACAGAGAAACAATTTGTTGCTCAAGAGTCACTCATACAAACTTAATGGAGTTCTCAGATTTATGCTTAAATATTGTTTTGATGTATTTTTTAAAACAGAAGCAAAACACACAGTTGTTGGTATAGCTATGAAATAAATGTGGATAACTTAGCGCAAATAATTTGGTTGTAGGAGAATATAATGAGAAACGCTTGAGTTAAAATCCTTGAACTTTGGTGTCTTTGTAAATCTGAGCAGAAGTTGAGACCTTGTTGAGCTCTCAGCTGAGACTCTACAGGAGACAAATGTGAAATCTTTTTCTTCTTTGTTCTCAGAGAAACACTTGAGATCACCTTAGTATTCGTGATGCCACAGGCCCGAAATAAGCAGCACGTTTTTCCTGTGAATGTTAAAAAGTAAACAAAGAAACGAGAAAAACAGATGGCAGAATAAATAAGTCTATTACCGACGAACAGAGAACGCTTGATGAGAATATGAGAAAGTCAGAGAAATGTTTTATCTGCAGTAGAATCTGAAGCCATCAGCCCATCTTTTTACCTCTCTCTCACTCTCTTTCTCTCTCCCCCGCCCCCCGCTCGCCCTTTATGCAGTAATCTCTCTCATTTTTCCACTTCAGTTGACAACTTGATGGTTTTTAGGAAAGTGGTTTTTATGTGGGAAAGTTCTGTCGAGAGCACAATGGCATCGCGAGCTCTGGCTGAGTCGAGGAGGAGTCGGGGAAAAGTGGGCCATACTTGGAACTTCTGCATCACGTCTAAGCAGACACTACAAATGAATGATAAAAACACAACAACAGCATCTGTGAGATCAACTCAGGGAGGCTAAAGTCAGGCAAACCTTTATATTGTGCTAATTCAGCATATCTGCTATATTCACATAACAGCTACAGCCGCTCTGAAGGCTGACAGACTCCAGTGTTTATATAAGTGTAAACCAGTTGAAGGTGTTTAACCTACCAGTGTGATGCAAAAAATACTGGCATGTAGCGTATATTTACTGCTGGATTCTTATATAGAGGTGCATCATCATTTGTCATGTTGTTTAAAGAGGCTTTGGTCGATACTGTAGTCCGTTCACAATGTTGTTAAGGTTTCTCACGACAAAAACAGTCAGAATTCATTTCATATCAAGCTTCCACAGGCGTGGATTCATGGAACCGTATCAGGCTACAGCGTAACCACCAACATCATGTTGCACGAACATTAAGCATCGAAACGTGATACTAAAAGCTACATTTTTTTCTCCTCTAACCCCATTGGCTGCTGACCTTTCGTATTGATTCGAATGTGACTTCTTTCATTCACTTTCAATTTTCACCGTTTACTTTGCGAACTTCCTGCTTTCTTGTTACCTAGCAACCTTGTGGCATTGTGAAAGGTTCTCAGCACTTTTCAGTCACATTGAAGCCCTAATGAATTAAACAGGTGGATTTTGATACAATATCTTTTAGTTGTTTTTTTCTGAAGAGCTTTTCATTTTAAAAGAACACGGCAGGTGTGCTTTTCATGATGTTGCCGCTGTAAAATCAGTAAGTGTTGCATATTATGTTCCTGCTATTTTTGTTGTCTACTAACTAGGGGCCATTATTGAACCCTTCTGAGGTTCTTTAAGGTTCTTACTGCATGCACAGAACGAGAGCAGCCCGCTGTTGTGTTGAGACACGTCAGTTATTTAACATGGCACCTCTGCATCATATAATCTGTATTATATTGAGTTTTAAAAGACCGGTGAGTTTTACCCTGATGCAAATACAGTAGTAGAGGCTTGTTATAAAGATGACACAGCATTTGATCTTCTTGTAGTGTATTATATATATATATATATATATATACTGTATGTTATATATGTAACATTATATATATATATATATATATATATATGTATGTTACAGGAGGGAAGAGAGAGAATTTTTGGGCCGCTTCCAGTGACAGGTTTTAAAGCTCGGCCAGTCCAGGCCCGGCCCGGCCCGGCTCTTATGCCCACTGCATTTATTAAAATCTCTTCTGGCTTTTCTCGTACTACAGTATGATGCCCAGAACACTCTATTGATTCTGGCACCGAGCCTCATCATCGGGAGTCTGTATGTACACACCCACCAACATTTTCTCACTCGCGTTTAAATACACACACGCATGCACAAACACAAATGGAACAGCTATTACTCACTGGAAGGCACACAAATGCAAAATGTTCACAAATATGCATTAATGCGTATGAATATTCATGCAGAAATATTTGCCAGAGACTCGAGCAGTAATGCTATTTGTGGTTTTGCTGTAACACTCCATAACACACACACACACACACACACACATACATCGATATACTGACCATGTGTGTGTTTAGAATACTAACAGAATTTCGGAATAGTGAGTTTGGAAATTTTTTCGGATTTGTTTCGGTTTCGGAATACTAATGTAGTACTGCAAGCATTTTGCACAGTGTATGTTGTACACTACTTAGGGAAACATAATGTAGCATGTAAGGATCAATTGAAACAGTAGTTTGCTGGTTAGTTGTCACAGGTTAGTTAAGTACATTTTTTCATTTAGCAAATGTTGTCCAGTTATCACTTCAGAGAGAAATATGGTTATGTTGTATTTTGTGTTGCATTATGTGACTGAAGATGATAAAATATGTGGTGAATATTGCTAGTAATTGATCTAAAGAAACAGCATTCAACTGGGTATTCCATGCATAAAGAAAACTTGCACTAAGTACACTATACAAACACTTATAGTGTACACAATATAGTTAGTATGCTATTTAAATCATGACAAACATCACTCTCCTCCTGCACACACACACACATTACAAACACGCACACATGCATTTTAAGAAATACATTTACTCTCTCAAACACAGATATTATATTGTCCATTGACCTCTGCCAACAAACACTGACATTTTGTGGATAAAGGTAGCAGGATATGGATCAATGCATCATTTTGAAACTCATATAAGCACACACACACACACACACACACACACACACACACACACACACACTGATATGAGTCTGAGCCGTGTCTTCTGGAAAAGAGATTAGATGAGAATGAAGAAGTGATGGAACAGAGGATTGAAAAGCATGATGGGAAAAGAAAAAGGGGCAGTATAGGAAATGGCAGGTGATGTGATTCTCTGTTGTGATTTGTTCATTAACTCTCTCTGACAGTTGTGTGATATCACACTACAGACTCACAAATCTATACCATTGACCAGCTGTGCAATCCGTTTCTGTGACGGTTCTTTTGATACGGTTCTGCGGTCCGGCCAATATGGACCTGGTCTCTGAGAGTGGTCTGAGAAAAGAGCAGATGTGAACCACTTATACAGTTATTTTTTTGTTGTTGCTGTTTTTTGCATTTTAGGATAACAGTAAACTCATCAAAATGATGACATAGCAATAGAAGTGTGAGTACGGGAACCACACAGTGATATTTTTCTGTTTTTGTTTCTTTAAATAATACATGTTTTGCGCTATAGCTCTGCAGCTCTCAGTTTTATAAACTGTGTTGCAGGAAACACTTGTTGGGTTTTATAAAATCCATGTCATTTTCATTAAAAGGTTAAATTGTCAGTTTAAAGTGTTATGCTTAAATTTTATTTGTTTACTAAACTAATTTCAAACGGCCTTGAAAATGGGTTTCATGTTCTTTATGCAAAACACAATTTCTTTTTGTTGTGTTTCTTGTAAGTGTTCAGTGACGTTTCACCTTGTGTCTGTCTGTGTCTGCCCTCGTTCACTGATGAGACGATCACCCGAAATCACCTGCGAGATCACAGGCTTACATAATCACTCACAGTCCCGGTGATTAAACCTGAGAATCCGTCCAGAGAGACGCTTTGACAGATACGCGTCTGTCGGCGTGAAAAATAGATGCTCTCCTCAACTTGTGAAGCTTGTTTCCTCCACTGTGCAGGTCTGCTGTACTCTTACAACGTTATGTAATACGGAAGAGACGCATTTTATTAAGAATTTGGCATGAAAAACGCTTGTGATCCGAGCGGGAAAAAACGTCCTTAGCAGGTGAGGTTTCACTGACTTCACGGGTGAGACAAAACGCAAGTTAACGTGTCTGTACATAATAGTTGCTTCAAGGAGATGGCAGTCATGTTAAACTATTTGTTGTTTGTTAATACGACTTGTGGTCTGTATGCCGGTGGAATAATAATAATAATTGTTCGGTTGTATTGAAGGACGCGGACCCCCGGTGGCAGTATGGTGGCCGCGGACGTATCAACAACAGCGGCGCGGGGATAACAGCAGAACTGGGGGCCGCGACTTGGCTGGTATTTAATTATTGATGGTGACTCCGGCTGCACATTGGGCAGTAATTGCATTACATGTCACTTCTCAATAGCAATCTGTGAAAGTTGTGCTGATGTGAGCCTGAACCAGATGGATGGGCTGTCCGGGGTGCTGCAGTCAGACACGCAGGTTTAAGGTCTCTGTCACCCACTTTTTCTCACCTGTTACTTTTTTCATTGTCGCCTCATTCTTAAAGCTGTTGGTCCTGTAGCGACTGGAAATCTTCAATATTTGAAGAAAAGAGAAACAGATTTACAGTGTAAAAGCTTCTGTGTTCTGGCATGTTCTAAAATATGTTGTTGAGGAATGCGTTAGCAGTGCAAAGGTTGTGGGTTTGATCCCAGGGAACACAAGAACTGATAAAAATGTATACCTTGAATTCACTTTGGATGGAAGCTAAATGACTAAATGTAAATGTATATTATTACAAATTATGGTATATGTTATATATATTATTTTTAGTTTTCACAGTGTTAAATCTTGTAGCTTGTAACTACACCTCATCTCCCCCAAAACACACACACAACCCCCCCACACACATAAGTGCACACACACACACATAAGTGCACACACACACACATAAGTGTGCACACACACACACACAGATACTCACACACACACACTGACACACACACACAAACCCACACGTTTACTTTATTCATCTTGGCTGTTATTTCACCTGGCGATGTTCCCATGTGTCTCTCCAGTCCGTTCCTTCCTCACTGCCTCCCTCCATGCTTAATTTCTTCTGCTGTTTCTCCGTCTCTCCCTGTCACACATTTGCTGTGTCATCCTCTCTCTCTCTCTTTCTCTCTCTCTCTCTCCCTCTCTCTCCCTCTCTTCTGTTCCTGCTGTATCTCGTTTTATCCTTCAGCCTCTCTCTCTCTGAAGTCTTTACAGGGCGGAGAGTTGAGGAGACAGTGGATTTTGCATGCTCTATATACGCTGTGTGTGTGTGTTTTGAGGTGTTGATATCAAGAGAAGGAGGCAGCAGGGTTTGTTAAATCATGATTTTTGTGGGGGTCACAGGAGGGGAGGGGCTAAAGGGACAGAAACTTGGAGAGGAGCGAGCCGTGTGTGTCCAGGCAGGCAGCTTGGCAGAAATCTCAGCCTCCTGGTCTATTTGTTCTAGCCTCTCTCCATCCTTGTCTTTTTTCTATTTCTGTATCTTCTGGCTCTTGGTTTATTCCGTTTCTTCTCTTTGTCCTGTTTTCTGTGTGTGGTGCCGCTTATTTATTCATTTATTTCACAGGTGGTACTTTCATTGCAGGCCTGTTCGTCTCTGGAGTCGGACTGGTCTGGGCTGTGCCATGCATTGTTGTGTCACGCTGAGCCTGAATGTTGCCTTATGCTGCATCATAGCCTATTTTGTAGCGCGTTGTTGTCTACAAAAACCTTGTTGCCTTATTGTCTACAGCCTACACAAGCCTAATACAATCTGACATACAATCTAATGACATGCAGTCTGTGGAATTTAGTGAATGATGGATGGATGGATAGATTAAATGCTTTCTGATCTAATTGGCCCCAAAAGGACATTTTTAAAAAGCTTATATGCTGGGAATGTGTTATGAAGCCTATAGATACTGTCTAGTTAGGGAGCACACTAGGTATTGGAACACATCCCTGGTCTCATTTGTATTATGAAGAACTTGCTGTAATGCGCTCTGCTGTTTGGTTGGTTGGTAATGTCCTGTGTGACGTGTGTTGTGTACTATGTTGTTCTTTGTTTTGTCTCTGCTTTACAAAACAGACATTTACAGAACAGTTTCAGTCTGTTGTCTAACTATACATTTGGTCAGTGTATGTGTTCGACCGGAATCGAACCCACAACCCCAATGCTCTGCCAGCTGAGCTACAGGAACACTCGACCCGTACAGGGATTGTGTGTGTTTGATTTGTGTGTTCAGATTGTGCTCAGTGAAGCTTCTCTTTTGCTGTAGCTTTGTGCCGCAGGCGTCCCCTAGGTTAGCCAGCCAGCAGCGCTTGTATGTTTGTGTGGATTGTGTGCTTGTGTTGTGATCAATACACCTTACAGCGTGTTTTATTAATACTGTGCATCAATATCCCATCACCTTCATTTGATAACAAGCAGGCCAGACGTCTCTGTCAGCTCTGTGTCCGGGGTCTTCAGAACTTTTTCTGAAAGTTCTCCGCACAGAACTGCTCTCCTAACTCGCTCTTGCACGCCCGTCCACTCTTCACCTTTTCGCATGGCGGAGCAATTTCTCGGTTTCTTTCTTTCTCACTTGCCTTCTCTTCTCGTCACTTACAGCCCTTAGCATCCACCCCCCCATCCCCTCCTAAGAAAACGAACATCTGTGGACATTAAAGCGCCATCCGCGCGTCATCTTCTGTTCGCGGCTAGCTCCCTCTCTCTAGTTTGTTTTCCCACTTCCTGTGACATCCTCTCGTGTCGAGTGCGAGCGTTTCGGAGACTCCCAGAAAGTGCTGATGAGACAGGGTTCGCCCGCATCCATTATTAGTCAGATCAGCACACTAGCTTAGCATTCATTAATATGCAGCATTAGCATTCGTGCTAAAACATTGAGGCGCCATCGCTGCCTCAGGTTCTCCTGGGAAGTTGCTGCTTATGAGTTGAGTGTTGCTAAATACAGCCTGATGTGGGTCCGAATGGGACGTGATGGACGGGTTGGCAAGTTCGTTTCTGTCTTTTTCACCTCCTGACAAAGACTTTTTTAATGCAAGCGTATCATAACAGAGGAGACAAATCAGGTGTGTCATTTTGTTTGATGTATTTACAAAACATTGTGTAATTTGTGTATGAATATGGCCATTTCTGTAGTATTTGTACATAGATGTATGCAATGTATATTTACAAGTATGTGACATTTATATCTGTAATATCCATTTATGAATACATATATATATTTAGAAATGTATTGAAAATCCATTTATGAACACTATTTATATATAGCAGTGATAAAAAATGTATGGTATATAAAAAACTATACCCTGAAATATAAAAATAATTGTACAGCACGTATGTTTAATATATATAAATATATATACATTTATATAACAGGCATATATATAAAACATATGTGCTGTACATTTATTTCCATATATCAGGGTATAGCTTTATTATAAATACTGTACAGTCAATGAAAATTTAAATTGGAACCAAAATCAATTTATTTCAAATCTTCTGTTATCTTCTAAGTTGGTCACATGACCCAAAATTGCCTTTCTCCTTCCTCTGAACTTCCCACATGTTCTGTTCTGACTAAACCGTGTGTCTGTAGCTTTATTAACCTCTGCAGAGCGAGCTATGAGAGGATTATGCTTCTCTTTTCTTCTGAGCTGGCTTCTCTGATTAGACCTGTCCTCCTGTCAGACCCTCGGAACCTGGTTAAGTCCCCTCAGAGCCCGAGGATCATCCGCAGCCGTTCACGGCATCGTGACAGCGACTCAAGGTCATGGCTCTCCAAACCTCAAGTCCTGACCTATTGGTCCCCTGATATGACACGTCCCTGCTGATACTGTAAGGCTAGACGCTATTGGCTGCAGCAGAGAGGAGAGAGAGCAACGCTTTGCACGCTCTTAAGAGCTCCACAAACTCAATGACACTACCAAAACTCTGGCAAGCCTTGGCACCTGCAACAGAGCACTTTATGAATCAATGTCACTCCCAGTGGGAAGAAAATGACTACGTTGCAGAGAAGAAGAGGACTGGAGTGGTGGAGGCGGGAAATTTCACTTTGATGGATTGGGCACCTCGTGGGACAACCTTGTAATGTTTTTGGACAAGAACCCAACTCCAAAAGGCTTTCTTCCTCCGCACGGACGGTGCTGCACCATCCCTCTCCGCTCCCGGCCGCCGCTGGCCATCCTACGCAAAAATTAGATATGGGCTTCGCACGGCTAATGACACAGAACAGAGAAAGTAATTTAGAAGGGTGATTAAAAAGGGAGACCTAGTCCTACCTCACACTGAGACTTTTGGGTCTTCTAATTGCCTGATGCCAAGTAAATGATGATCGGAGACGTATGAGAAGATGGCATGTGGCGGAGTCTTGGCAAAGAGGTGGAGGCGGCCTCGGCGCGGAATGATGATGCGTACGACAGCGCCAACAGCGACGACGCAGACGGATGAGTCACTGAGCGCCGTAGCCGCACGGGGGCTCTGACACACAGATGGTACAACCTGAATGTCACTACAGGCCGGTTTCTGAGAGGAAAACGTTAAGGACAGCTGCTAAATTAAACAAGCTAATGAATGCAAAATAGCAGGGAAAGAGGAAGGACAGAAAACGTGAGGGGTTATGGGTAAAAATATTACAATTCAAGGTTTAAAATGACACTTTACTGCAGTATATGTAATAAATGTATCTTTCACAATTAAATATTTTGCTGGTAACATTAAACTATTATTTGTTTGCTTTATTCGGATGTTCCTGGACTTTGTGGCGTACGAAAATAATCGTATGGCACCTGTGCAATGATAATAAAGAGCATGAATGAGTAATTTAATAACGTGAAGGGTGTCTGTCTTTAATGTCAAGTTTAATGTAATGGCAACATCAGCAGATTAAATTTAATGTGTGCAAAAATACACTACAGTTCCCATACAGAGCGATATGTGAGGAGGCAGATAAAATTGCATAAATGCTTGTTTGCATTGCCTCCATTACATGGGCATAATGGCTGACACACACACACATACACGGCGATGAGTTCCCTGGTCACAGCATGAAAACATTGTGCTGACACATTCAGCTCATAACAATGACAGAAACAGGATAAGCGTGTAACTGCAGAGACGGGAGGCAGACTTTAAAGAAAGAGTTTGGAAGAGATACAAAACCGTCGCACAGCAACCTGCGTCTCCTTCCCTAACCGCTAAACCGCGCTCCAGTTTAACCAGCCGCTGAAAGCACACGACTTTAGATTTAAATGAAATAAAGCTCATGTTGTACATTCTGTTGAAATCCGGCTTGTTTATAGATTGTGCTGCATTCACAAAACTCAGCAGTGTTTGCGTGGCACAGTTAACATTGTGCTGTTGCAGGAATTTTGAGAATCCGTGTTAACTGGAGTTTATTGTGTACTTTTCTTATTGATCATGGCAGCAACAATTTGCCAAATAATGATCAAACGCCGAGGGCCGGGAACAGAGACGCGCCGTCCACAGATGTGTGCGTTTCAGCATTTTAAAGAGATGATGCATGCGTTGGAGTGCTGCTGCTAGGCTGTGACACTCTATAGCATCTTTCACGACCCGTCGCTCAGGACCGATCTGCAGGATCAGGTATTGCAGCGTGCAAATTGCTTCAGCACAAAATTTTCGGGCGTGCGTGTGCCACTCCAATTTGCATAATTCCTTTAGTGGATCGGGTGCTAAAACAACACAGACAGCATGTGAAAATAAACCATGTTATCAGCAGCACCATTCATTGCGTGTGTGTCTGTATAAATGTGTATGTGTGTCTGTGTATATATGTGTGTGTGTTTGTGTGTGTCTCTCTGTACAGGGTGTGTGTGTGAGTGAGTGTGTATGTGTGTCTGTATAAATATGTATGTGTGTGTGTGTGTGTGTGTGTGTGTGTGTGTGTGTGTGTGTGTGTGAGTGTGTATGTGTGTCTGTATATATATGTGTGTGTGTTTGTGTGTGTGTGTGTGTGTGCGTGCATGTGTGTGCACTCGTAAACACTGTCCCTCCTTTATGCAGAGCCCACAATAACATGTAGAGAAATTGTTTCTCGCCAGTCTTTGCTAACTTCTTTCGCTGAGTTCCCTCTTTTATTTTCTTGCTCTCTTCATCTTCTTACATCAGGACTTTAGGGCTCTTTCATTAAAGTTTAAATCTACAACCTCTATGAAGCCAGTTTTGATGAATTAAACAAGCTCTGCTATTCTGCGCACACACAGCCATCCTCTGAAAACTCGTTTCATTCTCTTTGGCTTTTGTTGTCTTTTTTTGCTCTCTTGCTGTCTTTTTTCCCATAATCCCTTGCATTTCCCCCCAACTGGCTCTTTCTCATTTCCTTCTCTGCTGTTTTTTTCCTCAGTTCTTAATTCATCTGTTTATACGTCTCATATGGAGGACACAGACCGTAGAGGGTTTTATCGGGCGTAGGAAACAGCAGGCGTGCTGTTGGGAGCCGTACAGCGGCCCAGATGTTTAAAAGGGTAGTCGTGTCTCTATAAAGACGCTCCTTTTCTTTGATTAAACTTCGGAATTACTGCTAGAATTCCGCCTCAGTCGCAGCTTATACACACACAATCTGGAGCTGAACACCAGGTGTCGGTGAGGGTGTTGTGCGTATAAGGTGTTGGCGAGAGGAGGGGACCACATCTGTTTATATTAACTGTCAGAAATAGACTGCTTTGTGTGCAATAGCGTGTGTGTTTGTGATTCTGCAAGTGTGTGTTTTTGTTTGTTGGAATGCTTTCTTTGATTGTGTGTTTGTTTGTTTGTTTGCATTGAATATGTTGGTTTAGTCGTGATGTGGCGGCTGGTCTGAGGTAACATTAATAGTACCATTGTGCCATAAAGCAAGATAGCAAGGATATTATTTTAATAACACACCTATCAATCATTTTTAAACATTTCAACACATTCAACATGCACTATAATGCTTTTACACACTGAATAAAACTGTCTGTTGAATATGTAGATGTAGAAACTAAATAGAAAAGCAGTTGTTAAACTCACAAATCTTGAAGGAACGTATCAGAGCGTCCAATTACATGTTGGATGCTGACAGGCCGTCCCCACACAGACTGCATGAAGGCCAGGTGTTGCTTATCCTGGTTTTCCCTGCTGACGGATGTATATTTCTTCATTTCCAGAGCGCAGTCTGCCCCGTGTCCCGCGCATGTCTTCTTTGTGAGATGATAATGAAGTGATTACACAGAATGCTGATCCATCATAGATCTGAAGACAGGCCCTTTGTTGTGACAGATCTTATGCCTGCGTGCACACACACACACACACACACACACACACTCACTCATGTTTACTTATCTGGCTAAAAGGGGACATTTCCTAGACTTGATTTTGAAAATCATATTATTTTTTATTCATAGCAACCTTACACGCACTCTAACCCTGAATTTTGTGTATCAATTTGTCCCCATTTTTGTTTAAGTTAAATCACACACACATACAAACACACACACTCATTGTGGACACATTTATCCACATGCTCGGCCTCTTTAAGGTCTCTTGAATTCTGAGTGTGGTAAAATCTTGGGGTTGGTGATGGGCTGTGTGTGTGTGTGTGCGCCCATAAACTTAAGTAATGTTGGATATTTTCTGTAATCTTATTTCCCAACTAAACTAATCAGGACAAATTCAGGGCCCTGTAAATTCATTCACATTCATCTATGGAATATAAAAAATAGATGCTTGTTTTTTTTGGCCTACGGCAGCAGTATCTTGGCAACCTTCTGTTTCAGAATGAGCTGAGTAATGAATTATAAACATCAAACTATCGAGTTTTCTGTAAACCCCTTGATTGGAATTTATGATCCCAAGTAAAGTTTCCACGAGGTCAGAGTAAGGACAGTTCGCTTATTTGATTTTTTTCTAATTATGTCTAAGTGCATTTTGCTCTGACGCATGCAACCGGTGCTGTCTGAACGCTACAGGCTTTTTTAGTTTCATATTGTGTTTGTGTTTTTGTTCACGGTGCAGAGATGCAGTCTGAAACGCTGAAACACAAAGAGAAAATGTGGCAACAAAGAAACCCATCAAAGCTGCGTTTTATGCTAGCGTGCAAAAATCTCATTTATTGCAGCAACGTTGGCCTCTCTGTCGCCATCTGTGTTTGAACCCTGGAACTGCAGGTTAACTCACATACTTTTCATTATGAATGTTGACACTCTCACAAAAAACACCTAACATAAATTATTATGTTATAATATGTAATATGTTAATACGACATGATCAATTATTAATCTAAGCTAACCACTGCATATCAGGGTAGGGTAACAAAAGTGTTTCAGACACTGATCTGCCCAAAAAAGTGTAGCTTTTACAGCTAGCGTCACCTTACGTGGTGCCTCGTAACTACCTCGCTGCCTCAGTCGCTGCCTCGCTGAGGGAGCGGCTATTGTTTTATCTGCTTAGAATGCGTATGTGGTTTGCTGAGCTCTGTGCTAATTGCCAGCTCTTGTCAGTTAATTGTGGATTGTGGTATTGAAGTGTTCTGATGTATCAGGGCTCAGATGTGAGAGAGTGTTTGCAGGCCAGCAGCATCGCAGTTCATTAATAAAGGGGAGAGCGAGCGAACGGAGGTGGCCGTGTTTTAATCATAGTGAGAGTAAAGTTTGACTGCGGTCCCTTCAACAGCTTCTGTTTGCTTGTTTTGATCCATCCTGTTAGAAATACAAGCTTAGATCTCAGTGCAGCCTGCAAAAACTGAGATTTCTGAGGTTTTGCAGTTAGGGCAATGCTTAGTGTGTGTGATGGATGGATGGATGGATGGATGGATGGATGGATGGATGGATTATATATACAGTAAAAGTTTTTTTAAGTTGTAAAAAATTTTCTGTCATATTTGGTTGTAGGATTAATCTATACCAATTACAATTAGCAGAATATAAACAGACATCTATATGTCACTATTCAAAGCAAAGTAATTGCTGTGCGTGTGTGTGTGTGTGTGTGCGTGTGCGTGTGTGTGTGTGTGTGTGTGTGCGCAACTTTTAAAAAGTAATCAGCAAACGGCTCTATAATTCCATCTTCCTTTTTTTGTCTTTCATGCGTTCTTGTTCTTTCTCTCTCTCTCTCTTTATCTCTTTCTCTCCCTGGTCCCTAAGAGGTATTTTTAATTAAAAGGATGGTGTGTGTGTGTGTGTGTGTGTGTGTGCGGGCGGGCTCTTATAAAGAAGCAGACCCGCTCTCTCTCAGCCAGGGTTAGGCTGTCAGTAATTACCCCACTCATTAACACAGAGGAGAACAGAGACAGGCCAGAGCGCTGAAACATCTCACACTCGGGGACCCCAGAGACCACGGGACCCTCAGAGGAGGCAGGAGTTAGTACAGTTGCCCAGCCCTTGAGAGGACAAGATAGCGTCCGGTAAGGCACAGCGGCTCAAACCTGATTGGTTGACGTTATCCAGACGCTTTATGAGAAACGATTGGTCGGTTCAGTTTGTGTGCTTGCCTGGCCTTCATCAGCACAAAATACTCTGTTGCAAGACACACATTTGTACAGCCCAGTGAAAGTGCATTTAAGAAACTTTGAGCAAAGGTTGCTGTTTTTATAACCTATTTGATCAAAACACAACATTTTTCTTTTTACACTGGAAGCCACTGAGGTCAATCTGACCTGATTTTCTCGTGTGGGCTGTAGTGGCACCTGAAAGGCTGCAATGCATGCTGGGAAGTTTGTTCCGGCCCTGAAATGACTCCAGCATTAAGTGTTTTTGTCATTCTGTCAAGGGTGGAGGAATTAGGAAAACGCAGTTGCTAAAATTCCCACCAGCCGCAAATTCTAAAGCTATTATCCTTAACTTCATAAATTCGTTTTGGTTAAAATAATCCATTTTCTTAAACAAGTACATAACAGATCAGTGTTTAAAACTTATAAAGATGATTTATAATTTATAATGATGGTTTATAATTTAAAAAGCTGTTGAGTCAGTTTGACTTCCACAAATGTACAGACAAGCATGTAAAGCAACCTGCAATTTTATTTTTAAACAGACATGGCGATAGAGAGGCCCTCATTTGTAAGTGTCTTTGGATAAAACCATCTGCTAAATGAGTGTAAATGTACATTTGGAATATTTTATTTATAGTATTTGTTGTACAACAAACATTATTTTTTCACTTATCTTTGAAAAACAAGGCTGTCAGATGCAACATCAATGGTCTGTTGTTTAAATGTCACTTGCCACAAAAACTTTGTCGTGATTTTCATCCGTGAATGTTTGTTTCGCTAGAAAACCGTCAGGAGTGTCAAAACCGATGACATCAACGTCTTTCCGATTTCCTGAAAACATTTGGGCGACGGTTTAGACGGTTCTGATGAATCATGAATTACGTTGCGTGAATTTCCCACCGAAAATAACATCCAACTAGATTCATTCAATGTTTAATTTGAGGGGTTTTAACTTTAGACCCCGTTTCCAAACCATCAGGCCGCTGGTCGTTTAATACCGCTAACATGATTATACCTAGCATGACAAACATAGACTATTACAGTACCTTTTGGCCTGGAACAGCTGGTGTGTGTGTGTGTTTGTGTGTGTGCGTGTGTGTGTGTCCGTGTGTGTGTCCGTGTGTGTGTGTGTATCAACAGCCTGCTGTGTGTGGGCATCACACCATGTCACCCCCCATTTGAGGACCAGAGGTCTGCATCTGGGTGAGCTGTTCCAGGAGAGCTGCAGGCATTCGACAGCCCCCTCGTCTCCCCCTCCCTGCTGATTTGATTAGGCCACTGTCTCTCTGTGCCTGTAATTGCATTTGCCTGTTGCTGTGTGTTTAAGAATAGACTCGGTCCCCACAGCCCCCCTCCTGATTTCCCAACTGCCTCAGGGAGCGCTCAGGATGACAAGTCGTCATGACAACCCCACCATCGTCGTGGCGCTGGTTTACACTTACTGACTTTGCAATTTCTGTCCTGGGTGAATAAATATATATTTTTTATATTTATTCTGTAATGTGTAATACTTATTTGAATAACGGTGTGTGTGTGCGTGTGTGTGTTTGTATGTGTGTGTGTGTGTGTGTTTGTGTATGTGCATGCATGTGTTTCTGTGTGTGTGTGTGTGTGTGTGTGTGTGTGTGTTTGTATGTGTTTGTGTATGTGCATGCATGTGTTTCTGTGTGTGTGTGAGTGTGTGCGTGTTTCTGTGTGTGTGTTTGTGTGTGTTTCTGTGTGTGTGAGTGTGTGTTTCTGTGTGTGTGTGTGCGTGTGTGTGTGTGTGTGTGTTTCTGTGTGTGTGTGTTTCTGTGTGTGTGTGTGTTTCTGTGTGTGTGAGTGTGTGCTTGTTGGTCGTTGGTGCACTTTTTATTCCATTTCATTTGTTCTGAATATATTAAAAGTATATGTTTGAAAGTCAGTTTCTATATGACTGCGTATCTTGGAATAATGGCTACAGGAAAAACTGTTGAACAGTTCCAACACTGTTTCATTAGTTACATTTAATTTAACATGTTTATTTAAAAGGAAACCTGTTATAGACAATTTGAACTTTTTTTTGTGTTCTGTATAGCAAAAGTATAACTTTTTAAAAAACTTTTTAAATATTGATTTAAACATGCAAAAAATAAGACTTAGACTTCTAACTTAATTTCTTATAGCTGCTATATGTGTGTGTTTACATTAAATTTCATGTAAATGCATGTAAATTAAATGCATGTATAAACAGGCACATTTTTACATGTTCTGTAGTGTTGCGTATCTGATCATTTTTCCGCCTGCAGGTAGCCGCCACAAATCTGTACATGCGACCCCATTTTTGTCAAGTCATGTTTCTAAACATCCTCATCATCTTTACAGTCTTCAAACGCGTCCTGTAGATGACACATGACACCCCGGTGTTTCACATCAGTGTTGACGGAGGTGTTCAGTGGATGGTGACACAGTGGCCTTAAATGGCCTCTCTCCTTTTACAGGAGATAAATTATTTAGCATGAGCTGTCCTCTAATCGCTAAATTACGTACCGAAGGCTTCCACCGCGGGCCGAGCCCAGAAAGAAACAGCGTGTCCCCTGCCAGCCCTCCGTTAGCTGCGGTTAGATGCATATAAATTGTTCCGAGCAGATGGGTCAAGGTTTTGATTTGGTCGTGACCCGCTCTAATAAATCTGTGTGATATAAGCTGAGCAAGGCTCGTACAGACGGGCCGATTCGGTGCATCATCCAGCAGACACAAGCTTCTTTTGGTCTCATCCCAGTTTACCGTCCCACCGCAGACTCACCGTCCCAGAAGCCTTTGCAAGAGGGCATGAGAAGACAACTGGATAAAAACAGGCAATCAGTAAATCAATACATTTAGCACGCTAAGACACACACATGCACGCACACACACATACGTGCGCCCCTCTAACGCGCAGGAAAGAGTTGCACTTGCCAAAAGACATTTTATTGTTTTAAAGGGTGTGTGGGACTTTTCCTCTTTCTATTACCGGTTTTGGATCATTAAGCTATTGATTTTTGTTTGGCCGTGTAAGTGGTTTTCCGGGTCTGTGCAGGGAGAGCCAAGCAGGATTTTTTCCGGTTGTGACAGACAGCGTGATGCTCCCCTGGGCTGCGTCTCGCTCCAGGATCCCGGCGGCACAGAGAGACTGGAGAGTGTTGGTCTGGGTGATGAGAACCCTTTGTGACTCAGCAATCAATGCTAATGTTAAACATTCAGTACTAGCCTGCTACTTAACATACTGTATGTACAGTGTGCGGTGCTCTGTACGGCATTTGGAGACGGTTGTCAGCCCAGCGAACAATTTTAGGTTGTAAGAATGTTTCCATTAAGCAGTTGAAACATTATTTTGAGGGTTTTAGGGATGCTCAAAACGCCCAGTTTTTTAAATGTCGTTTGTGACATTATTGGTTGGTTAGAATGTTATTGAAACATTGTTTTAATCTGTAACATTTTTAAAACATGATACTAATATGTGCCAAAAAGTTGGAAATGTTCTACTAATGTTAGTGCAGGAATGTTTTCAAGTTAAAATAGATGTTGCATACTGTGTATTGTAGAAACAGCGGAGTTAGTGTGTTAAAATGCTTTTTCAAACACAGCCCAGTGCACTTGACGTGAATTGCATACTATAGAGTGTCCCCTTGTGCCATTTGTGACAGGGTCTATCTGAGACTGCAGTTGGGTTTGGCACTAATAGAAGTCCTCTTTCAAATTATTAAAGGCCTGTTTGTTCATGGCAACAATCCATAGAGTTTATAATTCAGAACACTCATTTGGTACATTCAGTGCTGATTATTTTTATCATACTGTACCCTCCAACAAAGTCATGTTAACACGTCGCTTTTAGGCTTTTCTTTGCCAAACCAACAGTCAATTAAGAAAATTTTCTGGAGCCAGTTTTCAAAACTAGCGCACTTGAAATTCTGCCACCGTGTGCAGCGGTGGTCTTTGTGAAGCCCTGACGCTCTTTGTCGTGACGATAAAAACTGTCTTCTGAGCTTTGCGAACCATCCAGCCCGTCTCCATTCCCAAACGCATGAGACACAGTGTACTGACCCAGGTCTTCATTAAAAATTCTCTGACACAATTTGGGTGAAATTTTCTTGCATTAATAATAAAAGCGGCGTCCCCGCTGCATGAGAGTCAGGGCTGGCGGTCCCGATCGCCCTCACGACTGCGCGGAGGGTGTCGACAAATGAAAGAGAGTAAATTACGGAGAAAAAGGGGCTGCCGCGCTGCTCTTACACCCTGTGGGAAGAGAACGCGATTTCATTTCTCTTCAAAGAGCAGAAATATGAAACGTTTCCTTTCAGAAGCCACTATTTCTCTCTTTCTTTTTGTTCTGCTTTTTTTACCTCTACTGTACTTTCAACCCTCCCTCTTTTTTGTGGGCTGCGTTTTAAATTATTAATGATTTTAATCATTCTTCTGAAATGCTGCAGACTGGCAGGGGCACAGCGAGGTGCTGATGGTGGGGGGGCTGTTTCGAGAGGTGGCGGGGGTCCGCAGAGAAGGGAACAATTATGTTTCCAAAAAAGCGCTTGGAGTGATTTCTGATCTTCGCTGTCCTTGCGTTTCAGTGGGTGACAGACATTTTGCAGCCATCTTTAGTGTGTGTGTGTGTTTAATCAGTGAATAGTTTGTGGCATTTCTGTTAAACATTTATTTACTTCCTCCGTCCATCAAGTGTTTAACCAAGAAGACAACTGTCTTGTTCAGGCCTCTGCAAGATGCAATTTATCGTTGCTGCCGGACAGGTAGAGACTTTGGCAAAGTGTTTTATAATAATACTGACTATAAATCAATACCACAATTCATGCAAATGCTCAACTGCTTCAGTTCTTTTCTCCCTGATTTTAGCTGAAATGTTTCTGCATCCTGGTTCTCCGGGGTGTGTGGAGTCTGTCTGGTTGCTGGTTTAAAAAAAAGATGAAATCAATGCAGAGGATTAAATTGGAAACCTTTTCATTTCACTTTAGTTTTGGCAGGTCTTCCTGCTGTCACACTCAAAGCCTTAAAGCTTGTCGCCTGCGCTTCAGAGAATCCTCAGAGGTGATAATAAGATTAGCTTCACTAGGTATACACACATGCTAACATCTGTGATCGGGGGAGCGTGGCGTGTGTTGCAAACCCTCCGAGACCGAATCAAAATAACCCAGTTGGGATCTGCGCTCGTCTTGAAGGGCTGCGTTGACCTTTGCTGAGCAACGTTGTCACCGTGGTGTTAGGAACACGAATGACAGCCGTGTCTGTGAGGCTTAACCAGTAGAGCATGCTGCTAGCAACGACAGGGTCTCGGGTTCGATTTTCTATAGTGATAATTACTAATTAGGTAGCAAAAATGTTATTCAGCATCTGCAAAACATTCAGTTTTAAATGCATTAACATCTTTGCTTGGTTATAAGAATGTTATTTGATTTTTTTAAATCACAACAACTTATAGCACTAACAACTGAGAATGTTTCTTGTTAGCTTGCAAAATGTGTAGCTGAATCCTCTGTATGTCGCTTTGGATAAGCGTGTCTGTAGAGTGTGTGTGTGTATCTGACTCATTTTAAAGAGGAAAAAACTGTAGCATGCAGAGATAGCAGGAGCATTCAGTGGAAAGCAGTAAGCTAACAGCATACATGTGAGTTTATTGTTAAGGAGCGGATGGCTCATTAGAACAGTCTATTCTAATGAGCGCAGATGGAAGCTGAGATTCTAAAATTGAACATGTGACGTCAAAACGCTCAACACATGCAGTGGCTGGAAAAGCAGAAAAGCAGAAAATTTGAGCTTAATCTGTATACATATGTATGTATGTGTTTAAATGTGTATGTATATAAAATATATATACTGTTTGTGTGTGTGTGTGTTTGTATGTACATGCATGCAGGTATGTGTGTGTGTTGTGTGTGTGTGTGTGTGTGTGTGTGTGTGTGTGTATGTATGTCACATGCATACAATTTAAAAAAACTCTAGATGAAAATTCTCTATAAATGTTTAGCAAATGTTAGCCTACTTTCAGAAAACGTTTCCTGTCAGCTATGAAATACATTAGCATTAACATTTATCCCAGCACAAATTGCTTGCTAGAAATACACCGTTTTGTTGCCTGGTTACTCACGCTAGTCTGTTTTGCATACAGGTTTTCTTGAGCCAATCACGTGAGATATAATTACCATGCCATGAAAAACATTTAAAAAATGTAAGTGGTTACTGATTTAAAGTCTCTCTCTCTCTCTCTCTCTCTCTCTCTCTCTCTCACACACACATTTAATGAAGTTTTAGTAACAGCAATGCATGACAGGCCGTTGCGGTCCCGTGTGCGGCTGTTATGTGTGCGTGTTGTTGTGGGAGATCTTGTGTTTCCGCCGTGTGTTTAACTGCATTTAAAAGGAGGCAGTTTTTGCAGTGATGATTGCTTACTGCTGTAAGAGCATTAAACAGTCCCTGAGGAGAGCGTTAGCTGTGGCCTCTCACGGAGGAAACGCGCGGAGCGAGAAAACCCAGCTAAGATTCGAACGTTTCTCGAACATTTTGGGTGATAAACAAAAACGTTAAAATTTCATTTTGCATGTAAATGGAGTAATTGTGTAAAATGATCACAAATATATTTACTGAGACAAAATAATAAAATACAGGGTGGTATGATGTCACACAGTAGGGTAAGACTCAGCATGTATTCAGTATTACATAATGCAGTCAAAATCTCATTCTGTTAAAGGGGTTGTGTTACGAGGAATCGAAATTTCCTTCATCTTTTGAGATAAAAGAGTTAATGTATTATAAAAACATAATGTAAGTTTCAATGCTCAAAACCTCCTTGATCTAAAAAGAGCATTTATGGAACCAAACCGCAAAAACCATCAACTTTCTGATGTTAGATGGATAAAAACATCTTTTCTCTCACATTCACGATGAGTTTCTGTAATAAGTAGAAAGCAGGACAAGTCGTATTACTTCCACAAACCAGAGGAAATCAAATTAGCTGGGAATCTTACATTAATCTTGTATCATTTTAGATGTGGGAATGTCTTTCATTGCGCATGTTTTTCTGAAGGCTCAACGGTGTTACAAACAAGTGCCTTGAGTTTAAGTTCATTGAGTTTATTGAGCGTACTTGATGTCACATATAATTTGGCGGTCCTGACGCAGCGTAACGTAACTTGGCAAAGAAGCTGTTATTGAATGAGGGCGGAGTTTGAATTATATTACACACATAAGTGTGTAACTCAAATGTGTATGTTTATACAAATTGTGAATTTTAAAGGAGCAGAAACAAAGAAATTAACAATATATTCCAAAGCTCTTAGGAAGGAGAGAGTAGATATAATGAAATAACAAAAAGACACTGTCTTATAAATAAAATGGTCATTTTAAGAGACAGTAACCATATTAAAAAATATCCATAATTTTTATAAGTAAGAGATTGAACTGAAATCCAATATTTTGCATCTGGAAATATTTACTGGTTGCTTTGTTGCCCTTTTTTTATTAAAGTAGTGAAAAAGGGTCAGGAAATGAGAGGAGATATCAGCGAATCAGAACAAGCCAAACAGCCGCAAAGCCACGCCCCCGTCTGGGCCTTTAAATTCCTGTCAGAGAAGTCACCAGAAAGGATTTAAAAGGTCACCGAGGACGAGGCGGTGCATTAAAGTAAGTCCCCACAAGTGGCCTCGTACCATAAACCTCATAAATAATCTCTAGGCAATTACACAAGTCCACTTAGAGCATCACTTTTGTGTCTGGCAGTGACAGGAAAAAGGGAAACGAGAAAAAAAGAGAATTAGAGAAAGAAAGAGTCCCCAATTTGACAGTCTTTGGGCTTATGTTTCATTTTTTATTCATTAGATAAGTAAAAGCAAATACAGGGAAGGGGGAGAAATGTGTTGTGCTGAGATTTATGTATACTTCTCAGAGAAAACAGGATTTATTTGCCAACAGTGCTGTGCACACAATCCGCACAGCTCCAGCGTTGCTGGGAATGAGCTCAGCTTGCAGGGAATGTTCTGGGAATGTTGGCTACAATGTTCTCTACAAGTTATCCGAAACGTTCTTGCAGTAACCTTGATGGAATGCTACTTCAGCATTATGAATTGTACAGTAATAATGTTAAATAACGTTAGTAAAATGTCTTATACTTAGCAATAATGTAAATGCAATGTTTGAATGTTTTCGTTACCTTATGGAAACGTTCTTACACCTGAAAATTGTTGGGCTGGGGGAGAGCAAAGCTGTAATGCAATAAAGAGGGGCATATTCTTGCTCTTGTCTCTGTCAGTTTCTTTCCCCATGTTGTCAAATAAATGTTCTCCTTTTATCGTCACTATCATAATGACCGGAGACGGTTTATTGCGGCTGTTTATTGCTTTCATATGTGTAATTATGCAGTGATGGGAGAGAGAGTGTGTGTTTGTGATGTGTAATCTGCCTCTAATGGATTAGGCCCAACTTTAATGAGCTCATCTCACACACACACACACACAGTTCTGAGAGACTTGGATACAGAGAGAATCAGGTTGGTGGCTGTGTTGAAAAGGTTAAGGACATTATGCTAATTAGCAGTTTCCTGAGAACCCGGAATAGCTGATATGCTAATATCTGTGAGTAATGGCTAATGTATGTGCTGTGATATTCACATCTTGGTCTTAAAATCAACATTAAATCGGGTATATTTACATTCTGAAAGCTGCAGGTTTCTGCTCTTGTTGTCAACGGGTCATCAATGCAAATTATTAAATAAGACTATGTTCATAAATATCTTTTATTAATATCTCTGCATCTGCCTTTTACAGCTGATGTCATAGATGATGTCATTTTTAGCCACTCCCCCTCCACCAAGTTGTATACTTTGAACCATCCAATCAACGCTGCCCTTTTGTTTTTACTTTACATATGAAAAATGTCACTGTTGCTCTGCATATATTATATATTGTATGTTTTGTTGCTGAACAATTGAAAGAATTGGACTAATAAATAATAGTGTTAAAGGCGCTTTTAGTTTTGCCTGCGTTGGAACGACACAGTGAGATTTATGTCTGTGCTATACCAGTTAGTGCGTGTTGCTAAACTTTAAACTTACTAAGCAGTTGTGATTACATCAGTACCACATTGGGTTGACTGTATTTAGTTATGACATGACCGAACACTTCAACAAAGTGTTTGAAGCTAGAGTTTATTTATTATCAGATCTCAGGATAGAAATCAAATAGCCATTATTCATCCGCAGACAGCCACACAAGCAGAGGTGAAAGATCTCCCATTTCAAACACAAGTTTTAACTCAGAAGAGTGTCTGTTTCCACACGTTTCAGTTGTGCTTTATAAACAGGCAAAATAAACTCCACACAATATTGTGAAAAAAGCGAAGAATTCAAGGAAATTTGAAGCATTCATAAATTTAAGAATAACAAAATCAAAATTGGCCTTGTTTGCTTCCTAAATAAACGTCTCTTGTCTTATTGTGTGTGATTCATCAGTGCATGTGATTCTTAGGGGGAAAAATGTTTTCATAATCTTTCATCGACATGTAATCACATTTCAGCCTCTGAAACGACTGTTAGTTTGCTCTGATGTAACCACATGAGTGGAGGAAATAATATTAACCAATAACAAATTCTGATTGATGAATCCAGTCCCATCCTACGTTATTTTTCGCTTAATATTCGCTTTCGTTCAGAGAGATGCACGTTGCGTAACACAAACATACTGTGAGCGTTTTTTTAAGCAACACTGAAATCCTGAAATTAAGGACACAGGTTAACTAACTGTAATAATTTTGTCATTTTACGTTTGCGTTTTATATAGACGTTTTCATTCTCTCAGATGATGTCACCGTCATCTGTCTGTTCTGTGTATTTAGGCAGGTGTTTGAGAACACACCTGTTATTTCAGCGTTTCACCGAAGATGAAGTCGCAGCAGTCGAGCCCTGAAAGACCAATTTCTGTCCCCCCTCCGGTAAAGTTGTCTCATTTTCATTTGACACAATTTATAGACATGCCTCCAAAACCATGTGATATTTTACACCCCTGGATCATTAAACAGAACCTTTCAGAAGCTCTCGAGGTGAGAAGCACTTTTGCGGCAGGTGTAAACTGTGTCTGGTTTTTACGGGCGTCCCGGGTAGCTTGTGGATTGGGGGGGTGGCGGGTTTTAAAGAGGCAGCGCACGTGTCGTTTGGGAAGGTTACAAGGAGCTACGGGACTCTGGGACTTTAAAGACTAACCTAAGGACAGACAGCAGCGAGAGAGAGAAAGAGAAGGAGAGAGAATGAGTGTAAGTTATAGGCACAGTGGTGGTTTAATAATTCAGCACAATCCAAATTTGAGCAGAGGCCACTGGTACTGTGGATAAAATAAGGCTGTGCTGAATGAGGAAGTTACGCTTCCTGAAACCTTCAAAAGTCGTATCAGGAAGTTGAGTTTGGAGTCTGCCAGGCGGAGATTGTGGCCGTGTTAAGGATGTTGGGATACTGTGAATGTTCGGACCAGATTTCTGATGCACCATATTTTTTACACTTTCTGGTTTATTGCATGTTGTGAGAACTGCACAAATATTCTTAGAGATTTTTTTAATTGTGGGTTGTGGAGAAAGTAACAGCACAAGGACAAAACGTGTTTGTGTGTGTTACTGTGTGTGTGAAGCCACTGTTATACTCTGTGTGACCGTGTGTGTGTGTGTGTGTGATCCATAATTTACCTTTATTATTTTATTTAGTATTTGTTTGCTTGTTCTCAGCTTAAATGACTCTCAACACAATCTGAGTTGTACAACAAAAGCAGAGTAACTTATTCTTTTAAAATGACCTATTTCTTGATGTTACCTATAGTCTTGATGTTGTTTTGACTTATCATATATATGCAAAATATTATTCCTAAATTGTTAAACTGTATAGAATATAAAAAGTTTGAATAATATTAAGAAATTACAAGAGCTAAATTTTAAGACATTGTTAGGAAAAGACATTGTCAGCCTAAAATTGTTAGCAGGGAACCCTTGAGAAAGTTCATCCCCTTGTAAGAAAATAAGAGAAATATTGTTCCTCCTGTGAGAATAAGCTTTGAATTTTTCTCTGTTAGTTTGTAGAAAAGTTTTTGTTCGCTGCACAGGACGTGACTTTAATTCAAACATGCTTTTTTCACTGTAACAGTATTTTGCAGACTGTCACTTTTATTTGAATATAAATGTTGTGATATTCCTGCTTATTTTTCTCAGGGAGAGCAAAAGTGAGGCGATAGATTATTTATTGCATCATGGTTTCATTATACAAACAGAGGCAGGAAGGGTCAGATGTCGTTGTCAGAGCCCTGTTTCCCAAACGCATCGTTGTGCAAAAAACACAGCATCTGCACGTTTGCTCACCGTTGCAATAAATAAATGCTTCTAAAACTAGCAGCGGCGTAACTGCATTGTCTGTCTGTAGTCTCAGAGACATATTGATCTCAGTCCATGTCTCTTGTTTCGTGACCATCAGATAACAAACTCTCCATAAATGATTTTCTTACTGTTGTGTAATTTAAAAACGCTGAATTTAAAAGCATCTGCTTAAGACGTCAAAATACAGTGAAAGTCAATATGTATATCGACAAAATAACACAGGAGGCAAGTGTGTGTTATAGGCTGTACACACCCTGCTAACATTTTAAGTCTGGAAGAACGTTTCCGTAATGTTTTCGCTAGTACAAAAACTCATGTTCATAATGTTTTTATGCATTGTATTAAAATTAATGCTTAGTTATATATACGTTATTTAAATGTTTTAACACACTTATACTTAAGAAGACTGTTTTTGGTGTATATAAATAACTGAGAGAACTGTAAGAGAGCGTAACCCAATGTTTAAAGAACGTTCTATGTAAGATGGGTGGTATATTGTCTAAGCTGCTGCTCTATCAGAACATCAGCTGTGAATTTATAGTTTACATCTTTGTTTACTGGTTAACAGAGTTGTCGTGGTCTAATAATGCCATTACAATCTGACTGTATATGTTACGCTAGCGGTCAGTGGTCAATGTGTTTGTGCTTTTGCAGATATTAGCACCATTTTACTGGCGCGGTAATGCTATCATAAACGCACCGATCGCAAGACACTGAGGGAAAATGCATCCTTAACTATCATCAGGGGACATGTTAACAGAGATTAAACTCATTTACAATAATGTATAGATGGACTGTGGAATTTGTCAGAGCTGTAAGTGGTTTTAGGTTGTAAAATGTTTTACTAACCTTTCCATTAAGCAACTGAAACGTTTAAACATGTTATTTTGACAGTTGTAGAAACATTCAAAGCTTCCTGTTGTTTGGACCCTCTGGGTTATAAGAACATTATTCAAATGTTATTTTAATTACGTTTCTGAAACGTTGCTACTTTGGAAAATATATCTGGACTTAATTGTTATTCAGAGTTTTTTGCAGGATCTAAATATACTTAATATAAGAAATTTTGCTTTATTAAATGTATACAAATACTAATAATAACCACTTGCAATTAATCTCATTATATTTCGGCTCTTATTATGTGCAATACTTTTACACTCACAGCTACTGTATATGTGCTAATTATTCTCTGTTTAATGTGCATTAAAATAAAAGCATTTCTGATTTGAGGTCAAAGACTCTTGCACATATTAATTAAAACATGCAGCCGTATGTTTTATATAATGTTTATATAATTGCATGTCTGAGGAGATGTTGTGTTGAACGGGAGATAAAGATGGTGTGTTTTAGGCTAACAGGAGGAGAGGCGCCTGGGTTGAGGGACACACCCTCCGTAAAGATGCGATTCCCGCATGCATGTTTCTGTTGCAGTTTGTGCCGCCGTGCGTCCCAGCATGCCAGGCAGTGACATCACCATAAGTCCACAGCACGCTGTGTCTCAGTGGCRGAGATACGTTCAGCAGGGCCTGTGCAGATGGATGGGCAAGATGTAGTGTGTGTGTGTGTGTGTGTGTGTGTGTGTGTGTGTGTGTGTGTGTGTGAGGGTGTGTCTGTCATACAGAAAGAAGAAGAGAAAGGAGGAGAGAAAGTGTTTTTGTGTAATTTGGTGGAATTACACGTGATTATGTGGTAGAGGTTTTGTGTGCATTTGAGAGAGTGTGTGTTTGCGCACATTTGTGCGTGTTTGCGCAAGGGAGGCACTTTTATTCTTATACTACTTTTGTGTTTCCTTTGTGTAAGAGGTTTTGCCCTCGGAATACGTGATGTGGAGCTCAGTGCAGCCGATGGCGGTGGATTTTGGGCTTCTCAATGCTGCCATCTAGCGGCGGCCGACAGAAGTTCCCTAGGGGCCAGACATCGCGGTTATAAAGTTGAAGCCTATGGCGATGCACAATGACAAATGTCTCCAAATGTCACATTATGTTTCATTCAGCTCGGTTTTATGACGTGCCATCACAGTCGGTTTTAGTGTGCAAACGGGATAGATATCATTCCACACGTACCTGTGGATGTGAGTGCGTTTCGTGTGGCCCCGTCGGGAACATGTAAAGGCCGCGTGTGAGACTGTGTGTGTGGGAAGCTTGGATATGAGTGTGTCTCTCCTGGGTGGGATCTGGTTGGGAGAACACAATTAGCACATACAGCCGAGTCCATTTGTGCCATTCAGAGACAAACATTAAAATGTATGTGAGCAACAGCCTGCTGGGATATTGAGTGTGTAAGTGTGTGTGTGTGTGTGAGAGAGAGAGTGTGAGAGTGTGTGAGTGTGTGAGTGTGTGTGTGTGTGAGAGAGAGTGTGTGTGTGTGTGTGTGTGAGAGTGTGTGTGTGTGTGTGAGAGTGTGT